>SNQJ01S0015986.1:64382-100426 GCA_010110895.2 Picea sitchensis
ACATTCTGAAGTGAATTTTAAATTTAAAGTGGTATATCACGAAAATATTTTGAAAGGGTTGTAATTTATGAACATCTTTAATGTTGTGGAGATGGATGATTGCATGAGATCATTGGAGAGTGTATTTTATTTTAATGAAGCCATGTGTAGTACATAATCGATGTGTTTGATTTTATATGTCTGTCACACATATTTATTGTAATAAATGCTAAGTAGTTCAATGCTTTTAATTTGATAGGATAACCTTAGATTAGTTGGAGGGAAAGTATCATAGAGCCCCTCTTGTATAAATCTTTGTATTGTTGTCTAAATTAGGAGGTTTAATCTATTGTATAGGTTGTTGATAGTTGTTGTAGAAGTTTCTAAAGCTTATCAGGGTGTATGAGCACATGTATATTTTCATTTGAATGAATATAATAGAGGAGCATTGTCCTAAATGTCTGGTGTTACGGTGTCTATCTGAATGAATGAATGGTAGACTTTCTGTTTACTTAAAATTCTATGTTATTTCTTGCTCTTTCGTTTATGGATGAATTTACATGGTTGAATGTATGAATCTATGAATATTTAGATAAGTTTTACTTGTTTCTCTTCTACGAGCAAGTGTAAGTGCGCATAGTGTCCGCAACGTGTGCATTGACAGAGTCTATTTCGACTCATAAGCTCATAAGAGATAACGTGAAATTGTATGTGCAAAGAGTGCATAGTGTCCGCAAGGTGTGTGTGATAGACTCGGAAAGTTCTCAGGAGATATATTGAATGTGTGTGCAGAGTCCATACTTGGAAAAGTATGGAGAAATCGTTCTGAGAAGTCTAGAGTGTTGGGGAGAAGAAAGTCCAAGGAAGGTAACTTGGAACTTTGCATACAGAGAGTGAACATTGTCTGCAAGGAGTGCGCGATAGAATCTTTGGATTCAGAAGCTCAGGAGGAGTATAAAAAGATATCCACAGAGAAGCTAAGTTATGGAGGAAGACGTGTTGCAAGGCATGC
Organism: Picea sitchensis; assembly: GCA_010110895.2. NCBI lineage: Eukaryota > Viridiplantae > Streptophyta > Pinopsida > Pinales > Pinaceae > Picea > Picea sitchensis. The sequence continues at coordinate 65,374 of SNQJ01S0015986.1, forward strand.
ACATGATGAAATTTGACTGAGAGACAAAGAGAGTACTCTGAAGAAGAAAATGTTTGAGAGAACAAGCTCAGGAGGGAGAGTGGCGAGAAATATTCAAAGGGAGGAGTCCTTTAAGGTTTTCCAAAGTTAACAAGCAAGATCCGTTCAGGAGGGACCGAGATCATTCCAGAACATCAGATCTGGGAACATTTCACGGGGGTTAGCCATGAAATATTTCATCACTTCGAAATTCAGAGTGTTTAACGTGTTGAGGAGTAGGATCGTTGAAGTCACGAAGTCGCAAAGGGATCCTAACCATTGGATGCGAGAAGACACGTGGAAGTGGATTATAAAACATAGGAGATAGAAGTCCGGAGAAGTTGCATGTGGAGTAGGTGAAATTTCGTAAAGTTGTGAAACCCGAAGTACATCTGGACCATTAGATCTAGAGGGACACGTGACAGAGGTCCGTGAATTCAGAGAAAAGTGTTTCAGAAGGAGACGAGGGTGGAGGTCATGATATGTCCAAAGCTCGAACTTGTGAAGGGGTTGGCCTGAGATTATATCCCGTGGTCACATAAGAGAAATATTCTAGCGTGGGGCTAACACTCGCAAGGATGGTGTTTCCACTCATCGAAGAGAAGCGTCGTAGGTAAACTAGACCTGCAGGTAACATCAGAGGGACATGTGTGTATCGATTGTTTAGGGTCTGTTGAAGGCCGTAAGAGACAATTAAATTCAACAAGTTTGAAGATCCAAGACCGGGAGGTCACAGAATCCCCAGGAGGGAAGCGGGGCTGAACCAATTGGTATCAGAGGCTGAATTTGTTTTCAGGTAGAGGAGAGGAGAAAAAGAAGTATCCTAGTATCATCGAGTGGTATCAGATACATCAACACAATGCCTCCTAGGAGACGTATGAAGCCACCTATAGCAAATAGATCTATGGAAAGGGATGTGTGATAACTCAGAGAAAGATTGGATGCCATCGAAACAACGCAAAGGAGAGCACTTGATGTTGGAGACATCAATGATGTAGAGAATGAAGAAGTGGAATTTTAAGAAGCTGTAGCAGAGGATGCTATCGAAGAACTCTTGTTGAGATCGGTTGTCAAGTTGGGAGCTAGAGAAAATATAGACATCCTAATGTATGAAGGTAATTTGGACGTTGAAGAATTGCTTAGTTGGATAGAAGAAATGGACAAGTGTTTCGAATATGAAGACATAGATGAGGAGAAAAAGGTGAAACATGTTGTCACTAGGTTAAAAGGACATGCAACACTATGGTGGGATGAAGCGCAGGATGACAGGAGAAGCAAAGGAAAGCAAAAGATTAATAGTTGGGATAGAATGGTAGTCAAGATAAAGGATAAATTCATACCCAAGGACTATCAGATAAATCTGTTAAGGAGATTACAGAACCTGAGATATAAAGGAATGATTGTGAAGGAGTACACATAGGATTTCTATAAACTAAACATCAGGGTTGGCCACAGAGAGAGAGAGACGAGGAGAAAGTTTCCAGATATATAAACAACCCAAGATATGAAATCCAGGATGAAATCAACATGATGAAAGTAAGGACAGTGGAGGACGCTTATCATATTGCCTTGAAATAAGAAGAGAAGTTGGCTAGAAAGCAGAGTCAACAAATCCAAGGTAGAAGTTTAAAAAGAGGCAAGGGAATTTCCCATGACAAGGCACATAAGCCCAAAGGTGAGACTGAGAAACCACATAGTCACTCTGAAAGAGGAGGAAGTTACCGAGGGAGACAGAGTGGTGGTAGAAAATCTTTTCCTAGAGGAAGAGTAAGAGGAAAAGGAGGAGAAGTGAAGTGTTATGCCTATGGAAATACATGACACATGTCTTGGGAATTTCCCGGGAGGAAGAAAGAAGGAGGTGAAGCTCACATTTCGGAAGCACAGAAGAGAGATGTTGAAGCATAAGGTGCATAAGATGGGAGATATCTAATGATGATGAAGGTTCTCTTAAAGCCAAAGCCAGCAGTTGAAAAGCCAGTGCAGAGGAACAGTTTGTCCAGGACAGCTTACAAGACTAAAGACAGAGTATGCAAGGTGATAATTGATAATGATGAGGGGAAAACAACCTTCAACACAAATGAGGGATTGTATGAATGGATTTTTATGTCATTTGGCTTAACAAATTCCCTGAGTACTTTTATGACGTTGATGAATGAAGTGTTGAAATATTTTATTGGTAAGTTTGTGATCGTATATCTTTATGATATACTAGTCTTCAGTAAAACTGAAGAAGGGAATCTGAGGCACTTAACATTATTAATGAGGATATTGCAGCGGGAGAAGTTGCTGATAAATTTAAAGAAGTCCTCTTTTATGAAGATAAAACTCATTTATTTGGGTTTTGTGATCTCTTCAAATGATTCAATTGAAGATGGATCCTGAGAAGGTGAGAGAAATCATAGAATGCTCGTCACCCAAGGAGTATATTTGAGGTGAGAAGCTTCCATGGATTAGTGAGTTTCTATAGGAAGCTAATCAAACATTTCAATGAGATCAGTGTGCAAATGATGGATACAGTGAAGAAAATACATAAGTCTTTCAAATGGAAAGAAGAGGCTGAGAAAATATTCAATATATTGATGGACAAGATAAAAAAACAACTGATTCTGGTCTTACCATATTTCGAGAAGACATTTCAAGTGAGATGTGATGCGAGTGGAGTTGCAATTGAAGCGGTCTTGAGCCAAGATAATAGGCTTGTTGCATATTTTAGTGAGAATTTGAATGATACTAATAGAAATTACTCCACATATGATAAAGAGTTTTACGCTAGAATTCAAGCCTTGAAGAAATGGAGGCATTATCTTCTACCAAAAGAGTTTGTTTTGTACAACGATAATTAGGACTTACAATTCATAACGAGACAGGAGAAGTTAATTCAGAGACATGCTAAGTGGATATAGTTTATTAAAAATTTCACTTTTGTCATTAAACATATTTTTGGTAATGCTATCAAAGTTTTTGATGCATTGAGCAGGAGATGTCGAATTTTGCAATAATTTCAAGTGAAAACCTTAGGGTTTGAACACCTTAAGGAAATGTATTGTGATGATCTAGATTTCAAAGAGACAAATGCAGCATGTGAAAATCTTGTGCTCAGAGACATAAGACAGTGGGTCAAATATTTGATTTAGGATGGGTTGTTGTTCAAGGTTCGCTAGTTGTGCATACCAAAGTGCTCAATGAGAGGATAATTTGCCAGTATGCAAAGTGGAAGAGACAAAATACTAGGTTGTATCAACTATTTCCTATTCCAGAGAGACCTTGGGATGCAATAAGCATGGATTTGGTGTTGGGATTGCCAAAAAGACAAAGAGGAAGTGATTCCATATTTGTGGTAGTTAACATATTTTCAAGGATGGCACACTTTATCCCATGCCATAAGACTAGTGATGCAACACACATTGCTAACTTGTTTTTCAAGGAAGTTGTGAGACTTCATGGATTTCCCAGGAGTATTGTCTGAGACATAGATACCAAATTTGTTGGTTATTTCTGGAGAACGTTGTGGAAGAAGTCGGGAACATAAATATCCTTTATTTTTGCATATCACCCTCAAATGGATGGATAGACTAAGGTAGTGAACCAAAGTTTAGGAGATTTACTGAGAAGTTTGGTCACTAAAAATCACAACCAGTGGGATCAGATTCTAGCACAAGTCGAGTTTGCATTTACTGACTCAGTAAACAGAAGTACTGAAAAGAGTCCATTTAAGATAGTATATGGAATGAATCTGAGGGGAGTTTTAGAGTTAAGATATATGGAGCAGAATGAATTCAGGAGCGTTGGAGCCGAAGACTTTGTTGTAGAAGTGCAGGAGCTTCATAATCAGATCAAAGAGCAGTTGCGAAGGAGCAACAATGAATATAGACGTAGAGATAATCAGCATAGGAGGAAAATTCAATTTGAAGTTGGAGATCAAGTTATAACACATCTTAGGAAGGAGAGGTTCCAAAGAGGAACATATATCAAATTGAAGATGAAAAAGATAGGACCAAGCAAAATCCTAAGAAAATTTGATGTGAATGCCTATGAGATAGAGCTGCCACAAGGTGTGGGTATATCACCCATATTCAACATTGAAGACTTGTATCCTTACAGGGAAGATGGAACCAGAGGATTAGAAGATCAGAAAAAGATTCAGTGGAAAGAGCAGATGTCTGTAGGAGAGAAGCAACAGATGGAGAACATCATAGATTAGCGAATTGGTAAGAAGACTAGAAGGCGCACATATTTTGAGTATTAGGTAAAATGGAAAGGATGCCCAATAGAAGATGTCAGTTGGGTAAATGAAGAGGATATCCAGAATAATGGAAAGTCATTGCAGGAGATCATGGACATGAGTCCATGAATTTTTCAGCCAGAGGAATATGATGGAGGAGCATCAACAAGAAATCACAAGTGGAGGACAACAAATCGCCTAATGCACATTATTAAGTGAATTTTAAATTCAAAGTGAAATATCACAAAAATATTTTGAAGGAATTGTAATTTATGAACATATTTAATGTTGTGGAGCTCGCTAATCGCATGAGATCATTGGAGAGTGTATTTTCTTTTAATGAAGCCACATGCAATATAGATTCGATGTGTTTGATCTTATCTGTCTGCCACACATATTTACTGTTATAAATCCTAAGTAGTTGAATTCTTTTAATCCGATGGGATAGCCCTAGAGTAGTTGGAGGGAAAGACTCGAAGAGCCCCTCTTGTGTAAATCTTCGTATTGTTTCCCAAATAAGTCGGTTGAATCTATTGTATAGGTTGTTGATAGTTGTTGTAGAAGTTGTTGACGCTTATCAGAGTGTATGAGAACATGTATGTTTTCAGTTGAATGAGTATAATAGAGGAGCATTGTCCCAAATGTCTAGTGTTACGGTGTCTATCTAAATGAATGAATGGTAGACTTTTTGTTTATTTGAAATTCTTTGTTATTTATTGTTCTTGTGTTTATGGATGCATTTACATGGTTGAATGTATGCATCTTTGAATATTTATATAAGTTTCAATTGTTTATCTTCCAAGAGCAAGTGCAAGTGTGCATAGTGTCTGCAAGGTGTGCATTGACAGAGTTAATGGCTAGTTAAATGGTATTTATAATTAGAGTTTTAGTATTGATTACTTAGACTTGCAAGATTGATTGTATTAATGTTACATTAGTGGGTGCCTTATTGACAAATTGTAACTTGGAGTTCCCCATTTAGATTGGAACCTGTGTTAAAATAGATTGTAATCATTGACTGGTTCAAACTGGGTTATTGGTTGGGTCGGGGATGATTTCATGTATTGTCTTGTGCCATCCCTTATCTTCGTCCTCTAGTGTTTCGTCGACTTGTGGGGGTATGGGTGTGGTTTTCCTTTTGGTATTCGGTTTCTAGTGCATGAAATTTATCCAAATTCCCCAGTTCTGATAGGATGAGTGGTGCTAAGGTTGTCGATGTTTCTATCACCCAGGGATGACATGATTCCTAATGAGGAGATCATGGCACTCCCCATGGGATAGCGGCGAACGAAATCTTGGCTAGAGTCGGTCCATGTTGGGAAGTGATGTCGAGCCTGGTAAGTTGCTTGGGCGCATGGGTGGAATTTCTTCATGCATTTGGTTCGCGCACCTGAAGGTTCTAGTCTTGTTTGTCAACGTCATTGTGTTGGGAAGGGGAAGATGTCCCTTAGCATGTACGAGTGTCTTATTGTGTCGTATGGGTAGTCATTCCTCTTTTTTACACTACGCATGTTTTCCCAGTTGCCCTTCTGCCAGTGAGTGGAATCGTAGTTTCCTGTTGCCTAGGTTGCATGCTTTTGTTCATCATGTGTGGTGTGGTTAAACCATTGTCATCATTGCCTTCATGCCTATTAATTCTTAAAAAATAAAAATAAAATTTCTTCGCCCGTGGTCATAACGAAGGGGATGTTACACTTGGTATCAGAGCAGGTTCAACTTGTGACTTGGGATCACTACAACTTTCGTTGAGATGATTTGATTATAATGTTGCTAATTAAGTTGACTTGTACTTGTGCAGGTAATCGTGGTTAGAGGATGTCGCGGAGGCAGACAACAAGGTGCTAGGGGAGGAGGCACAATGCCTCCAGTAGCATCCATGCCTGAGGTGTCTAACCCCCAGGGAGACGAACAAGTTGTCGGGTAAGAGGAGATAGCAGTAGGTGATGTGGTCGGAATGATGAGTTCTTTTCAGTGCATGTCTAAGGCACTGATCAACCATTTGGACAAAGATGAGGCCAGGGCATCAGCACCCCCTGAGGGTCCACTGCGCACTCTGGTCAGTACTGGTAGCATTCACCGTGAGCTCCAGAAGGTCAAATTTCCCAAGTTCTTTTGTGCCTCGGATGACGCAGCCACCGAGGCATGGTTGGAGAATATGGCAATGTGCTTTGCACTTCACAACTATACCTCCAACATGAAGGTCCGCATGGAGGTCTTTCAACTAAGGGGGAGCACTCTTCAATGGTGGAAGACACTCCTGCCACAACTAAACATGGCCATCGAAGACGTGTCATGGGAACTATTCAAGGAATGGTTCCGAGAGAGGTACCTATCACAGGAATTTATTGAGCGTCAGCTCAACAATCTCAACGCCTTACAACAGCGCAGTCATACGGTCCTTGAATACGAAGCTCATTTTATGGAGTTGCTCTGATATGCTCCCCATATTAACATGGAGAAACTTAAGGTCAACAAGTTCATGTTTGGGCTTAATGGTAGCATACATGCAAAGTTTAGGATTCTAATGCCTCAAACCTTGCATGATGCAGTCTAGAAGGCCCTCATACTAGAGGAGGAGCTTATCAGTCGGGGTCAGAGTAGGACTCCAGCGAGACCAGTAGGGTAGGTGTCATCTGGTGCGCAACAGCGTTAGACACCAGCCATACATATGCCCGAATATCGTGGCTTCCAGAGAGGATCCACTTTCACTACACCTCGGCGACCGATGCCTTAGCAGAGGACACCCTATCGGGGACCACAACATCAACAACATTGTCGATCGAAGCAACAACAGTTTAGGCCTGTTCAGGAGAACAAACTAGGATTCCAGGCCGGTGGGCTGTCATATTCTACTTCGGGTACTAGGACTACTAGACCGAAGAAGGGGTGTTGGATGTGTGGGGAGCCACACTACCAGCATGACTTCCCTGTGGAGAAGACTAGAGCTTCTCGATCAACTGGACCCACTACCATAGGAGATTTGGGAAAGGCCCATCGAATTCATGCAGCGATGAATAACCACCAGGAAGAACACCAGTCGACTATGCTCGAGATGACAGGTACCATTGTTGACCAGACCCTTAGTATTTTGATAGATCTCGGTGCTACTGAGAGTTTCATTTCTGGTATGGTGCTAAAAAGAATTAAGGTAAATGCAGTCAAACAGGACGAGTTTAGCTTCATAGAGATAGATTTTGGAGCAAAAAATGAAGGTTAGAGGAAAGGTTACAGGCTGTATCCTTAACCAGGGAGATATTTTCACTAGGGCCAACTTGTACGCCACGATCTTAAGATCTTATTACATCATGATCGGTATGGAGTGGTTGGAATCACATGAAGCGATACTCAACTATAAGATGAAACAGTTGATCTTGGTCGATGATGAGGGATAGATATGCATGATTATAGGATGGAACCAGGGAGTTTCCCTGAGGTTCATATCTTCCTTGCAGCTTCGAAAGAGCATGCATAAGGTATGTAAGATTTATGCAATCCTTGCGTTAAATGAGAAGGGAGTAGCGGAAGGTCTATAACACCTTCTTGTGGTGAGAGAGTTTGCAAATGTCTTTTCAGAGGAGTTACCTGGGATGCCACCGAAGAGGGAATTGGAGTTTACCATAGGCCTAAAACTGGGGACTGAACTGATAAAGAGAACGCCTTGTCAAATGTCGAACCCGGAGTTACAGGATTTGAGAATGAAACTTAAGGAGTTGTTGGACCTGGGACTAATACATCCAAGTGTGTCACCATGGTGTGCACCTGTTATTTTCATATGAAAGAAGGATGGGTCGTGGAGGCTCTGCATTGACTATCATCAATTGAACAAGGCAACGATCAAGAATCAGTATATGTTGCCAAGGATTGATGATCTGTTCGATCAAATGAAGGGCGTGACAGTGTTCTCAAAGATCGATTTGCGATCAGGATACCACCAATTACAGATTAAGGAGGATGATGTCCCTAAGACCGCCTTTAAGACAAAGTTTGGACATTATGAGTTTACTATTTTACCAGTTGGACTAATGAATGCCCCAGGGGTATTCATGAGTTTGATGAATAGGGTGTTCCGCGAGTACTTGGACAAGTTCTTCCAAGTATTCATTGACGATATTTTGATTTACTCTTGGACGATGGAGGATCATGACGAGAATTTGCGCTTGGTAGTACAATGTCTACGAGAGAACAAATTGTATGGGAAGTTGTCCAAATGCTCATTTTATCAATCGAAGATTCAATACTTAGGGCATGTCATCTCCAACGAAGGTATCTCCATGGATCCCACAAAGGTTGAGGATATTGTGGAATGGCCTACGCTGACGAATGTCTTGGAAGTGAATAGTTTCATGGGTTTAGCAGGATACTATCGATGGTTCGCCAAGGTATTTTCGAAGATAGCAAATTCGATCACGGAATTGCAGAAGAAAACAAGAAGTTTGATTGGACCGAGAAATGTGCGGAAGCATTTCGGAGGCTCAAGGAGATGTTGACAACAACACCGATACTAAAGGTCCCTGACATGGACATGGACTTCTTGGTATGAGCTAACGCATCCAAGAAAGGCTTAAGCGGAGTCTTGATGCAAGACCATCGAGTGATCGCTTACATCTCAAGGAAACTGAGAAGGCATGAGGAGAACTATGCAACACACAATTTGGAGTTGTTAGTCATTGTATATGCCTTGAAGGTTTGGAGACACTACCTTGTTGGACAAAAATTTGAACTAAAAACTGACCACTGTGGACTACAACACATCTTTACACAAAGAGACCTGAATGCGTGACAATGACGTTGGTTGGAATTAATTAGCAAGTACGACTTAGAGATTACTTACATAAAAGGAACAGTGAACTGAGTGGAAGATGCATTGAGTCGAAGACCATGCATCTTTTTGGTGTTGCCTCTTGAGACGAACCTACGTGACAAGATTCTAACTTTACAGCATGACGATGACTGGTACAAAGAGTTCAAGGGATTTATCGGACAAAACACGATGATAGTACCAAGATTTCAAGAATTCACATCTGACGACGATGGATTATTGAGGTTTAAAAATCAGATTTGCGTACCACCGAACGATGAGTTGAGGAGTTTGATCCTAAACGAGGCTCATAGAGAAGTTTACATGGCTCACCCAGGAGTCACAAAGATGAGGGAATACCTTAAACCCTTATTCTTCTGGAAGGGAATGAAGGCATATATAGTCAACTATGTGGCCAGATGTCTAGAATGTCAGCATGTGAAGGTTGAACATAGACATCCATTAGGATTATTACAACCACACGCTATTTCGGAATCGAAATGGGAGGTTATTTCGATGGAATTTATTGTTGTATTTCCACTGATGGTAAGGAGACATGACTCTATTTTCTTAGTAGTAGACACTCTGACAAAGAGTTCTCACTTTGTTCCTGTACGTACGATGTATCAGGCACCTGACATAGCTAGAGTTTTCATCAATGATATTGTGAGGCTGCATGGCGTGCCCAAGAGGATTACATCTGATCATGGATCGATGTTTACTGGATGATTTTGGATGAGTTTTCAAGAGGCCTTGGGAACCCAACTTAACTTTAGTATTGCGTACAACCTGGAGACTAGCAGGAAGACCGAATGAATGAACGGGATCTTGGAGGACATGTTGCGCATGTACGTGATGGACCAACAAAAGCATTGGGAGGAATTCTTGCCACTTATGGAATTCTCTTATAACAACAGTTACCAAAGCACCGTATCAGATGCCTTTGAGTTGGGATCGGCTTGAGGATAGGGTCCTGGTGGGAGAAGAAGCGATCCAAGAAATGGAAGAGAAAATGAAAACAATAAGACAAAGGATTAAAGAAGCATATGATAAATAGAAGAGTTATGTCGATACGCACCGTGTCGACCGTAGTTACGAGGTCGACGATTGAGTCTTCTTGCAGGTTAAACCGCATAAGAGTTCGATCAAGTTTGGAAAGGGAGCTAAACTCTCTCCTAGGTTCGTGGGACCTTTCGAGATTATGGAGAGAAAGGGGATCGTAGCCTATCGACTAGACTTTCCTGATTCTTTGAGGTGTATGCACGACGTTTTTCACATATCTATTTTGACACATTATATTAGTGATCCTACACATGTTATTGACATGAGTTCCTTGCAGGTGTCAGACGAGGGGGTGCTGACGGCTGAGCCAATACGCATCTTGGATCATCGCATTCGACAACTGTGATGTCAAATAGTAGATCAACTCAAGGTCCAGTGGGACAACTATAGTCCGCACTCAACGACCTGGGAGGACGCATATGATATGCGCCAACAATTTCGATTTTTGTTTGATAGATAGACTTATGATACTGTGATACACATTATTTCGGCACTTATAATGTGAAACTTTAGGACAAAATTTAGACCAAGAGGGGGTGTATTTAACATCCTGCTCTTGCGCAATGAGCGAACTTATTCTTTGAGTACACTTGCTCGCAAGTGATCTGGATTATTATGTTATTAAAACATTTATTTTGATTCTGAGGCATTATGGGTTGAAATCATGTTGTTTTTCTGCATTGACATAGACAGGTGCTATTGACTCGGTTTTAGAGAGTGTGCAGGATTTCGGACCTTGAGGGTGGAGAAGCATCAATGGAATCCCTTGGACTCCATATCGATTCGGGGAGTGAACTAATGGGGTTTGATTGTTTTATATGTGATGTTAGTGCATCTGATTAGATGATATGAAATGGATATATTTCTGACATGATTTGTTGCTGATGTAGGCTGACGATATCTTGTCGACCAGACTCACATGTGGAGTAGAGGGGTCACGCTCAACTACTAGAGATGTTAAGGGAGAGGTGTGGACAGTAGCCCTGCCACATCCTACTAGCACTCTCGTCGTGGCTCAAACTATAGGTTAACAATTTCCTAGTTCGAGAGGACCCACGATGTCGTGAGGGAAGATTGCGATAGTCATTCATGATGATTCTAAGGGGTGGGAAATAAGGTAGGAGCCTTATTCCTTAGAGGCCCTTAGCCTACCACAAGATCACCTGGAGGAGTACTGACTCCAGTGGTTTTTGATGTCTACCAAGTCAGTCAAGAGGCGAGTGGAACCCTTGGAACACATGGTGCATCCTGAAGGGAACGACGCACAAGAAAAATGGAAAGAGGCGAGTGGCACCCTTGAGCATGTGGTGCGTCCTGAAGGGCACGTCGCGCAAGAGAAACCGAAAGAGACGAGTGGCACCCTTGGAGCACCTAGTGTGTCCTAAAGGGCATGTTGTGTGGTTATTTAATAAATGAATAAACCTAGATGGCTTTAGGACAATAAAGTGTTAAGGAAGATTTGAAACCTTTCCCTAAAAAAGAAAATTGAACCTTTCCTAAAAAAGAAAATGTCACCACCTAGGGAAATTGGTCTAGGTCTAATCTTTCCTCGTGGTATAATTTTACCTTTTATAAAATAATAATAGTAATAATAATACAATAATAAACATATATTAAAAATAATAATAATAATAATAATAAACACATATTAAATAATAATAATAATACAATAATAATAAAACATATATTAAAAAAAATAATAATAATAATAATAATAAATTAAATAAATAATAAAGATAATCTTCATTAACCTTGTGACAACGTAGGCAATTAAAGTGTTTTATAAAAATCTTTAGGGATAAACTTAAAAAGGGAATGATTGTTTTACTTTTATGCTACACTAAAAATTTAATTCATTTTAAAAAGGGGGAAGAAGGGTAAATTTATTACGCCTTTGAGTTTTAATTAAAAGGGAAAAAGGGGAAATCTAAAATAATTAGGAAACTAGGAAAAATGGAAACCCTAAAAGAAAGGGGAATCTCTAGGAAAAGTAGTTAGTCCAACTTAGTAAGGCATCTACCATTTAAGAACTTTCTAATTTAAACCTGAATCCAGCAAATTAATAATGGGGAAAGTCATTAAACCCTGTAAGGGACTTAGACCTAGGAGCGGTTCTAGGAGTGACTCTAGGTGGTGAGGGAAATAAGGGTAATTAATTAATTAAAGAAATTAGTTTTTGAAGAAATGAAGGGGATGGGTGAAACATGTATTGGGGAGGATTTTATTAAATTCAATTTATTAAAAAATTAAATAAAATGGATTTGGGAAAGTAAGGGACTTCAAACTCTATATAGTGGAGGGAGGAAATGATGATGGATCTCTTCATTTTAATGTAACGCTATACCGCATAAATTCATACCTGATTGACTTAGCTTTGTGGGAGCTGGGATACCCTGCTCGAAAAATAAAGTAGTAGCTTGAACTTACGAGGCGAGCTGGGAGCTAATTGATTCTATGGTTAGTGTGTGTGGTGGCCCCTTTGGCGACTGGGGTCTAAGGGGGAAGAAGAGCACTCTAGCATTGGTTGGGAGGTACCATGAAGTCTCGTCGATCGGCAAGGGGGAGTTTCACAGAGCGTGTGGGACAACGAATCAGAGATATCGCCTTGGGCTATGGTACACACGCTTTTATTTTGCATGGTAGATTGTAGTAGGATTTATGCTTGGATATGCATGTTTAATTGGGTAAGTAAATCGATTGTCTTAGCGTGCTAGTTTATGACTGAATTTTTTCATAGCCTATAAATCGATGATTGATTGACTCCCATGGAAAAAATGAAATAATTTCCCTATCTTTGTTTTTATAATTGGTATCCTGTTAAGGTAAGGGCATTTTGGTCATTCCCTCGTATGCTTTATGTTGGCATCCTGAAAATGAAAAAAGGGAAACCATGATTTTCCATTTAAAACATGTCTAAGATTGTCGTTGAAGGTTCAAGTTTTTTAAAATTTGATAGAGATTGTTGTTGAAAATAGCCCACATTTCTTCTTTTAAAAGTTGATAGAGATTTTTGTTGAAATGCCCACATTTTTCTTTTAAAAGTTGACTAAGATTGTTGTTGAAATGCCCAATGCTTTTTCTTTTATAAGTTGATAGAGATTGTTGTTGAAATACCTAATGCTTTTGCCTATAAATTCATTGACCAGCTCTTGTTGTTGAATGGACACAAATTTTCTAGTTAGAATGATGACTGTGTTTTTTGGAATGGACATGAAATTGCCTTAAATGTTGGATCGGAAGTTGTTGTTGAATTCATCATGTTGATCCTTGTACCTTTGTATTGTCCTTTTATTCCTTCACTAGAGTGTATACCCAACATTCTCATTGCCAAACTTTAATTACCACAACCATGTTACTGGCCATATTAATTACCATGTTAAATTCTAACGATAAATGCTATATTAAAATGTCATATTAATTTCCAAAACAATTGCTACAAAAATATTAATGGTCAACAATTTCCTTCTTATTGATAATTGCCATGTTAAATTGTAAATGTAAATGCTATATTATTTCCTGTATTGATTGACATGTTATTTCTATAGAAGTAATGACTAAGAGACTCTTCTTATTGATTAATACACTTCTATGCAACGAAGTTAAATGGTTAAACAGTATGAAATTGCCTTTTTATTGAGCTATTAATTGTTATGTAACAGCCATATAAATTGCCTTGTTATTGTTGTATTAATTGTTATGTTAAACAACATCTTAATCACCTTGTTATTGATTTATTACTTGTTATGATAATAGTTATGTAAATCGTTTTCCTATTGCACTATTAATTGTCATGTTAATAGTCATGTAATTGCTTTGTTAATGTTATATTTGTTGGATTACCTGAGAGGTGGAATTTAATAAAGAAATTAATCATTTTAACCATATAATCCAAGTGTTATATCACTTAAGCATTATCATCCACAATCAGAAAATAAGAAATGAATAAATGAACAAACATACACATATACAATACACCAAGTTTTACGTGGAAACCCAAATTGGGAGAAAACCACGTAATGCCTTTTTCTTATATGTCCTAAAGAATTACATTCATTGAAGCACTAACTTCCTTTTTTCTAGGCTACAATTGGAAGGAGTCTCCAACCCCTAGTTTCTTGTCTACAACCTCAAGGAAGTCTAACTCCAAATATCTAGCTACAAACTGTAAGGAGGCTACAACCCTCATGTTCTCTATACAAACTGTATATGTCTACAACCACTATCCTGCCCCATCTCCTACCACCGGTGAAGTAGAATGATGGAACCACTTAACCTATCAATGGTGAGATATACCCCATGTAAACATGTACCAATACTCAACCATGCATCAACCTATACCTCAACCTATAATCAACCTGTACTATAAACAAGTGCATCAACCATGCTACCACCGTACTAAATAACTCAGAATCAACCTCGTACTCCATAAACAAGTGCATCCAAATCCATGTACCAAGTAGTACCAATCATGTGTCAACTACTCATCAACTATGACTCATCAATATGTACCTCAACATCATCAACTATAATACCATGTATGTGCCAAGTCATCAACTACTTGTCTCAACCATGTACTCTCAAATATGTACCCCAAACTAAAAAGCCTCTATCAATTTCTTTCATCCAAATATGATTTGTAGCTCCAGAATAGACTGGTGTATATGATCACATTCCTGAACCTTTCCTTAACTTCAACAACAAGAGACTATCATTTTCATCAAACTTTTCTTTAGTCTCACATGCCTAGTTTTGATTAGTCAACAACCCTAACTTGAAGTAATCATAACTTTGAAAATCTCAGAATGTATAAAGATCTAAAATGATAATAATTTTATTCAGTGTGTTTTATGTGAAATTTCTCCATGTGTCACTACTTGAACCTCTCATAAAAGGAGTTATTGAAAAATGGTATACCTTTACTTCTAATTCTAGCTTATTCTAGAGAGTGACCTCGTAGAGAGTGCCTCACACAAAATATTTTGAATTTATTTGAAACTAAGACACAACATACTAAATAATATACCCTAATCGACACATTTTTCATTTAATTTGTATCTTTTATGAAGAAGCTATGGATGTTCTCACCAAACTGCTTTTGACTAGTTTCAGACTAGCCAAAACCCTACATTCCACGGAGTGTAAATACAAAAATACAATGAACAACAAGCTAAATTTTTACCACATACTTGATATGTTTTCTCATTTTCATAGGAATTTCATGGTCTCAATCATTATAGAAAACACTGCTATAGCAAAATGGTAAGATGACCTCAGAATAACATACCTTAGAAAGTACCATCAAAAGAATTTATCCTTCCTCTGTATTTCTCGCCTTTCTTCACCTTCCCTGTGAATTTCGGCTTAGATATCCTTTGTCACCTCCCATAAACCCATAGATATTCATTATTCTCAAGTTTGATTAAAATGAGAGAGCCTTTGCCCTCTTATTTATACTTCCAAGTAGCTTCCTTAAAAACATCTCTAGGTCACCCGCCCCACTTTCTCCTTATTTTAGGGTTAACCCACTTCAAATTTCTCCATTAAATTTATTATTGAAATAATTTATTTTGTATTCACTTTGGAATTATAATACACTCATTACTTCACTATATTATTACCTTTTAAAATCTCTTAAACCACTTTGACTACTTTGACCTTCTCTCGGGCTTTAGATGACATATGAGGGTCCTCCAACTGTAGAGGGATAACCTACAAACCATGAGGGAGTTATGTGACATTCCACATACCACCAAAATGGAATGACATGTACTATCCATATAGAATAGCATGGCCCTCAAAAATATATCATAACTCTCAGGACACTGTCCATCAAACAAACTTGGCTCCATTAATACTCCAAACTCAGGTTCAAACTCTCGTGGGCTATAAATCTCTAACCATCTAGGAGTTATGTGGAATTCCACATGCCACCGGAAATTGAATGACAAGAATATCCATATAGGATATTTTACATGACAAATTCATCAGTCTTTCATCTCATTATTCCACAATTAAGAATGGGTCTCTTACTCCACAAAGAAAGTATGTCTTCCTCGTGAGGGATTTCACCACAAGGGGACCACTTGGAGTTCATCCATATTTACTCTTATCAACCATGACAAGACAATAATGAGTCATATTTACATCGTCAATTCTAGTCCCATTACCCAAATCTTTGTGCTACCGAGATTTCTTTCAAGGGTTGACATCAATGACAACCAACCCACTAACAATCTCCCTTTGGCATTGATGGAAACACTTCCTGATGCACATCAAATCATATCATTCAAGCTCCCCCTGAACCATGCCTCTCACATCTATCTCGATAAATTTTCCTTGTCCTTCATATCTCGACATAAATATGCTCCCCCGGAACCATGCCTCTATCCCTCTACATCTCGATAAATAAATATAATTCCCCTTGTCATCACGGAGGGCAGAGCCTTCCATCCGGCTCCCCTTGACAACCTGTCCTCTTATGGTGCTTCCTCATGTACATCTAAGACATATAAGATAAGAATTAAAAGAATTCATTTTGGAGAAATAAAATAACTCCAATTCTTTGGCTAAGATATTCAAAGGCTTCCCAAGTGGAAGTGGTTTTGTAGCATGCCTCCACTTTTTCTTTGTGCCCACATACTCAACTGATTTTCTCTTTCCTCAAAAATCCGCTCGTGAGGATACTTGATTGAAATGTGCTTCATTGGAGGCATCACCGGTTTTTGAGATAATTCCATGGAACCCCATTATCACAATATATTGAATGGGATCATCATACTCAACCTGTATATATGTCAAAATTGTTTCATCCAAAGAGGATGTACAACATGTTGTCGCCATAATATAATTTTCCTAATGATAGATCGATGATTGTTTCTTGCTTAGCAAGGATACCAAACACTCACCTAAGTATAAAGTTGCTCCATTGGTGCTTCTTACATTGGTCATCAATACAACCTTCCCACCCAAGATCCGATGAAAGGGCTATGATAATCTTTTATTTGGATACCAATCCAAACTATTTTGTCTTTGAGATATCTCGAAACTTCATTTAATCGCTAATACATGTGATTCCTTTGGTGTCGCTTGAAATTGTGCCACCTGTTCAACTTCTTGCATTACATCTGGTCTGGATAAGCTACATATAGTGGTCAGCTAATCATTGACCTCATGGTTGCCTCCGATTTGTAGACTTTGGATCATCACTTGCTGCTCAACTTACAACCGGTTTGTGCTGGAGTGATAATTGGTTTCAATCTTCCATTCCGAACCTCTTAGCATTTCTCTCGAGCATACTTGGTTTGAGAAATAAAATTCCTTGGTTGCTTTTGACATATCCTAAGTCCCAAAGAAGGATAGTTCTCCAAGTAATGACATTTCAAATTCATTTTGTATATCTTTTCAAATTTCTAGTTTAACATGTCATCACTACTAAAAGATACTCATCAACATAAACTTCAATTACACAAAATATTACCTTGACTTACCTTGGATGTAGAGGTTCTTGTTCACACTTCCTTTTCTCAACCGCTCCTCGCCGCATATTTATCCAAATTGAGTACCATGCTCTAGAGCCTATTTTAGACCATACAAGTCCTTTCTTTAATTTACATACATAGTCTATTTTCTCTAACAACTGAAATTTTAATGGTTGTTCATCAGACTTTCTTCTTGCCCCCATTTAGGAAAGTTGATTTTTAATGCTTCATCCATATACTTTAATATTTTGGAGCATTCATAAGCTAAAAGTAAATGGATTGATTCCATTATGGAAAATAGGGAAAATGTCTCTTTCAAAGTCGATTCCTTCAGTGTGTGCATATCCTTTACATACCAATTCCTATATTTGTTCCTTTGTAACTTGTCCATTTTCATTTAATTTATTCCCGAAACCCATTTTGTGCCGACCACATTCTTATTCTTTTTGGTCTTGGAACCACCTCCTCTCTCTCCTAAGTGTGTCATTTTTCTATTTGATCCAATTCCTTCATCCATGGCCTTATTCCAAAATTCATCCTTGTTTGGCTTCTTCAAAACCTGCTTGTCTAATTGTAGATAAGAGTGTTAGGTGTGTTTGTTCATGAACGGATTTTCTTCTAGTCTTAACTCCTTCATCTTTGTTTCAAATAATATGATCCAAGGGATGATTCTTTCCTGTACTCATTTTCTAGGTGTCATTGGAGATAATTTATGAACTTTATCTTCGTCATTGATTCTATTCATCTTTATTTTTCTCTTCTAATTATTTTCTTATATTCTTTCTTGAAAAAGTTGTTCCATTGATTAGTTTTCTTCTTCCTTTGATTCCTGTCCACTGCTTTCATCAATTGTTATGCTGATGCTTTCCTCTTACACAACTTTTATCTTTGCTAATCTTTAGATTGTAAATACTTGTATGCTTCTCTCCTTTGTACTCTGAGTAACCAACAAGTATTCCTTTTGTCCACACGAGTCAAACTTTCTCATTCACTCACATCTCTTTGATGTAGCATTTGTTTCCAAAAACTCTGAAGTGCTTCACATCTGCTGGCCTTCCTTTCCATAGCTTGTAGGGAGTTTTATCGTTGTTGTTTATGAGAATTACTTTGTTTTGAGTGTGAAATGATGTATACTCACTCACCGCGGTCCAAAATATATCCTATTGGAATTTTGAATCCATTATGATTATTTGAGCCATTTCTTGTACTATCTTTGTTCTTTCTTTCAACAACTCCATTCTGAGGTGTCCTCGCACTGAGAATTGTCTTTTATTCCATGACTGCTACAGTAGTCCATAAATTCCTTTGAAGTGAAATCAACTCTCCACATCGTATCTCAAACATTTGATTCTTTAATCCACATTTTTCAACCATTTCCTTGTAGGATCTTGAAGTTTTCAAAATCTTAAGACTTCTCTTTCTAGAAAAAACAAACTTTAGTTATTCTTGTATAATCCTCAACCAATAACATAAAGTATTTTTCAATTTTAAGCACCTTGTTGTAGTTGGTCCAACTAGATCTGCATAATCAATGGTGTTGTTGTTTGAATATTCATTTGATTAAACCCTGGTATTTGCTTGATTTCCTTGTTGACAATGCTTGCATAAAGTGTTGGTGGGTTTCAGGATCCTGGGGCATTTCTCCGACCGCTTCTCTTTGTTGACTTTGACAAGGTTATAAAATGCATGTGACCCATTCTTTCATGCCACATCCAACTTCTTTCTACCCTATTTCCTGAAACACTTTTCATTTCCAATTTCACTTAACACATATATATTGTTTGAAGTTCTAGCAATTGTACCGACCCAATTTTCCCGAACCTCTTTTCTTATCTCACACTTTTCTAAATCGAAGAAGTTTACGAATTGGTCACACATTTGACTCACACACTTTAGAACACATATCTTCTACCTGTGAGAACATTTTGTGCCTTTTCATTCTTGGTCCCACTAGATTGTGCCTTCTCCAATGATTTTGATGAATTATTTCCCAAGGAGATCGGTCCATTTTTTCTTTCGTAATGTAAGAAATTTGGTCTTTATCAACTGCCATGTGTTTTGAACATCCACTATCAACATACCAACCTTGTTTCTTCTTCTTATCTTGAAGAACTGCATTCTTCTATCATATATTGATCTTGCTTCATCCATGTCATTTTCTCTAGGTTCTCGTCTCAGGACTATTGTTATTCTCAAGAGGTTTTTTTAGAAGGGAATGTCATTTCCAATCCTCTGGCCATGTGTCCAAAATTCAAAGATTTGTAAATACTTCACTTCAAGTAGTTCAAAGATTCAAACCTATTGTGTTCTTTCTTGTGTGTCACTAGGTCTCCTTGAATAATCCCTTTGTGTATAACTCTCAAAGTTGTTACTATTCCCGTTGTTAGCTTCACAATTCACAACTTTATGTCCAAAATTATTACATGCATAACATAAACCAAAAAAATATAGTTTGATAATTGGTAGTTGAAGATCCTTATGAAAGGAGGTGCTCTTATGAATATCTCTTGTTCTTGAGGCCTATCTATTCTGTTGTTGATTATGAAATATCAATCTTCTTGGTGGAGGAGTGCCTCTGTAATCTCCTTTGTATATCTTCCTATCCCTTTGATTGTTTCTTCTTCATAGATCTTGGATTTGTTTTTTTGCTCTATTGTTTTGAGCTTGATCCCTTTTTTCTCGGTTCTGATTGTATCCAAGTCCCACTGCCTAAGATGAGATTTTTTGACTGTTCATAATGTCATCTAAAACTTTTGAGCTATTCGCATATTTTTATTTTGAATATCTCTTTTCTTAGTGTGAGAACCTCTACTTCCAAGTTTCCAATGATCTTGTCCTTTCTTCAGTTGTTCTTTTGAGTGTTTCTTCACCTCTTTTATTTTCTTCTCTATTTGAACCTTCAATTTTGTGGATCATTTGTTCTAGTTCTTGAGCGTCCTCTTTCTTGTCTAGTTCTCATTGTAGTTTCTTTTGTTTTATTTCATTTTATCTTATGATAACTTCTATGGCACACATTAATTCTTCTCGATATTAAACTTCTTCCTCTTTAATTTCTTCTTCAAATTCTTCTCACATTCTTCTTCTACTTATTCATATTCTTCTTTTGGAGTCTTCCTCTTTGTCGTGAGTCTCTTTTTATTCCCATGAATAGAACTCTTCCTATCTCATTGTCAACGAATTTCATCTTCTACTTGATGATGAGATGTCTCTTTGGTGTATAAGATTTTCTTTGAAAACTTCTCTCTTTCTTTGTAGTTATTTTGCCTTATATGTGTGTTTTCCTTTGAGTAACCTCATCATTTCTCTTTTTCTTATGAGTGCATTTGTTAGCAAATGACCAATACCCATCACATTTAAAACAAATTTAAATGGATCTACTCTATACCTCACCGCTATTCCCTTGCTTAGTCTTTACCTAAGTTGACCAATTTCTTCATCATATTCCGGTAGGCATCAAGGTCGCTATATTCTTCCTCGGTTCCTTTTTCTTTGTTTGATCTTTTGATTCCTTTGAAAGCCGCTTTTACATCTCTGGATTTTCCTTCTCGCCTTCATTTCATATGCCGTGAAGATTCCATGTAGTTCGCTCATGCTTATTGTTGTAGGAAAATCTCCTCGCGACGTGTAGATTGCCTCAAAGAGATAGACCTTAACTCTAGGATAAGTGATTAACGTGGACACCGACTTCCTTTCAACTATACAAACAACACATGAGAAGGAAGGAGAACAATACACCTTTTATCGATGTTTGTCCCTGTATGCTCCGAGTTGAGCTCTGATCCTTTTCTCCTCGTTGAGTTTTGCGGACAAAACAAGTAACGACCACTTCCTACTCTATTGATGTTAGCTTGAAAACGTATCTATATATCGATGATAAGTTCATGTATCGTGACACAAACTAGAAAAGAAACAGCTAAGCGTGTCATATTAATGAGAATAATGACAACAAGATTTACAATCGTAGATGCTAATGCTACGCCTTTCTCATCAAGTCCCTTCGCCTAACTCCTTTACCAAAGATCCACAACTCGGATGATGAAGCTTCAATTTATCACTTTTGACTGACAGGTGTTTCCTATGAGATCAGCTGTATGTTTCTTATGCTAATGTACCTTTCCTCCTTTCACCACCATAGAGCTTGCTTAGGTTAAGAGGAGCTAACCTCTTGAGTTATCTTTAGAGTAAGTTGAGGAATCCCCTCCTTAGATCGTGGATCTTTTGATTGAACCAAGAATTCGAATGTAACTACCTTCTAAACTTGAGAGATCCTCCTCTTAATCTCCTCAATGGGCCAACTGTTGTCTCAGATAGATAGAGCTCCTCAAAAGGGGTATCAGAGCTTAGTGCTCCCTAGGAAGCTTGAGGGGGGTGTCAGTGCTCTAAAAATCCATATCACTCCCTCAGAATGGCTGTTTGGTGTTATAACGGTCGCTAGCACTTTATAGGGGAGCGCTAATGCTCCCTAGACTGATATAGTGGAGTGCTCACCCTCAAAACCTTTTGTTTAAGAGCTCTTCAAAGATAAAAGTTCTTTAACTTCGGGCCACCATTTCTCCTTCAAATCAAGTGTAAGGAGATGTCTTAGGTTCCTCCCTTAGTGTCAAGCATGGAAGTATGCTTGAATGACATAAGGAGACACTTGTCAACAACCTGACACTTTGCTTAAAGTTGTAAGGAACATGCTATTAATTTAATGGCACTTGTCGGCGGAGTACATTGAGATGTAACACTTATTGAGTCCAGATCCCATCTTTCTTTAGTGATGATATCTTAGGTTAAATCTCATAGGAAGATATCTTTAGTACCTTTTGAACACTCATACATCTTTCAATTCTCTTCTCCCAATCCTATGATTGAATTCCAACTGTTTACTCACTCGTAAGAAGTAGGCTGTGATATCTTCATCTTCTCCTTTCATTTTTAGTTGTTCAACCTGACCTCCAGAAGTCTGAAGCTTTATTGCTTTGAATTTTGTATCTCCTCTTCATAAATATTTTGAAGCTTGTCCCAAATCTCTTTAGCGGATTTACAACGTAAGTAACTTTTAGAATACCGTATCCCGTAATCCATTCAAAAGTGCATTTGTGGCTTTGGAACTATTCTCACCGAGGTTCATTGCTTTGTCATTTGTTTTTGGAACTGCTGGTGTTGTGTATCCATCTACAATTGATTTCTGTCAAACTTGAAACTCGTACGTACTATATATGTCCTCATCCTTATGCTCCAAAATGAATACTTTTGTCCATCAAATTGTGGTATTCCATTTTATATGATTTGGTACTCTTCACGATCAACCTTTCAGTGGTTAAAATGATTTCTGAAGGAACCTGCCTAATACCAATTGTTGGATTACCGAGAGGAGGGGTGAACGATAGAGAAATTTAATCATTTTTAACCATATAATCCTAATGTTATATCAATGAATAATATCATCCAATAATCAGAGTAAATGCTAACGAACACACATACACACATACATAGTACACCAATGTTTCACGTGGAAACCCAAATAAAGAGAAAACCACAAATGTTTTTGTTATATGTCTTGAAGAATTACATTCCACATTGGAAGCACCAAATTCCTTTTTCCAACAGAAATGGAAGGAGGCTCCAACCCCCTAGTTTCTAAGGCTACAACCTATGGGAATCTCCAACTCCCCAATTCTTGGCTGCAGAAGGGAGGTTAAGCAACCCCTCTATTTCTCTAGATATAATTGGAAGGTGGATACAACCACTGCCCTGTCCGCCCTGCCACCCCGAATTAGAAGTAGAATGATGAAACCACTATCAACCTACCAGTATGAGATATACCGTTGTAAAAAATGTACCAATAAAACTGAACCACGCATCAACCATGCATCAACAATGCATCAACTCCTGTAATTCCCAACCTGTAATCAACCTATACTACAAACAACCTGTGATCAACCATGTACCAACCTGTACTAAATAACCCGTAATCAACTCCGTATCTATAAATACAAGTGTATCCAACCATAAAATTGCAAGTATGTACCCAATCATGTGTCAACTACTCACTAACTATGACTCATCAATATAAAAAATTTTCAACATCATCAACTATACACCCTAAGTGTATGTGCCAACTCATCAACTAATTGTCTCAAACATGTACCAAACATAAAATTTCAAACTAAAAGCCCCCTCATCAATTTCATCATCCAAATCTGATTTTAGTTCTATAATAGACCCGGTGTATATGATCACATTCCTCAAGAAACCTTCCTTAACTTCAACAACAAGAGACTATCATTTTCATCAAACTTTTCTCTTTTTAGTCTCACATGCCTAGTTTTGGATTAGTCAACAACCCTAATGCTGAAGTAATTAAATTTGTAATGTAATGTATAAAGATATGAACATGATACAAAATTTTCTTCGGGCCATTTTATGTAATTCCTCCCAGTGTCACTACTTTGAACCTCTAAGAAAAGGAGTTACAGAAAAATGACATACCTTGTTGAATTCCTCGCTTATTCTAGAGAGTGACCTGTGTAGCATCCCTGCATGGAATAATTGTTTAATTGATTTGAAATTGCACAAAGAATACTATAGACCTAGAACTAACCAACACATTTAATTTCACTAAATTTGATCTGTTATGAAGATCGCAGGACGTGTTTTACCTAAACACCTTCTTTGACTAGTTTCGTGATTCAGCAACAAACCCTATTTTCCACAACATAACCCAAAAATACAGTGAACCACAATCTGAATTTTTACCACGGATACTTGATATGTTTTCAATGGAAGAGAAATTTCACAGTCTGACCATTATAGAAAACAAGCTATAGGAAAATGGTGAGATGACCCGTAAATAACATACCTTAGAAAGCACCATCAAAAATTTATCCTCCTTGCATTTCGGCCTTCATTCAATTCCTTCCCTCATAACTTGGCTTAGATATCATTTTATTACCTCAGACACCTATAAATATTAAATATGCTCAAGTTTGATTAAAATGAGAGAGCCCTGTCGGGCCATTTATACCTCCAAGTAGCTTCCTTAAAACATCTCTTGTGGGTCACTCTCATTCCACTTTTTCTTATTTTAGGGTTAAACCCACCCCTAATTTCTCCATTAAATTCTATTATTGAAATAATTTTATTTTGTATTCACTTGAATTATAATACACTTGCTACTTCACTTTGCCATTTTACCTTTAAAATCTCTTAAACCACTTTGACTACTTTGACCTTTTGGGGCTTCGATGACATATGAGGGTCCTCCAACTTCGTAAGGCCATAACTTAAAAATCGTGAGGAGTTATGTGTGATGTCCCACATACCACCAGAAATCAAATGACATGTGGCTATCCATATTGAATATTATTATCTGAAAATATATCATAACTCACTGTTATCCATCAAACAAACTTTGGGCCCATTACCCAAACCTGGGTCTCCAACTTCTCATTGCCATAACTCTAACCGTGAGGAGTTATGTGACTTTCCACATACAATCGAAATGGAATGACAAGAATTATCCATATAGGATAGTTTAGCTAAAAATTCATTGTCCTTCATCTCATTATTCCACAATTAAGCATGGGTTTTGTTACACTACAAAGCCGCCTTCCCCCGGAGAGATTTCACCATAAGGGGGACCACTTTGAGTTCACCCATTTACTTCTTGTATCAACCATGACAAGACACAATGAGTCATCTTACATCAAACAATATTGAGTCCATTACCAAAACATTTGTGTCATAGGCTTTCAAGGGTTCATATCAATGACAACCAACCTTAATCAACAATACTAATTGTTGCGTTAATCAACATGTTAATCCCCTTGTTATTGCTATATTACTTGTTATGATAATAGTCGTGTAAATTTCCTTGTTATTGATAATTTAATCATTAGGCAACTGCTATGTTAATTGCCTTCTTATATTGTCGCAGTTGATGTTAGTAGTTAGGTTCCTTCTCAATGATAATTGACAACTAGTATCATTGGTTCGGTCAATATAGCTAAACTACATGTTGAGATTAAATTTTTCATAGCAAGCGCAATGGTATCATCCCACATTAAGATTGTTAATATTGTTATCCAAGCTAATGTCTAGTTAGATGGCATTTATAATTATAGTTTTAGTATTGATTACATATACTTGGAAGATTGATTGCATTAATGCTAAATTAGCAGGTGAATTATTGACTAATTGTAAATTTGACGTGCCTTGTTTAGATTGGAACCCATGTTAAAATAGATTGCAATCATCGACCGTTTAGACCGGGTGATTGGTTGGGTCAGGGACGATGTTGTGTATTACTTGCCCCATCCCTTGTCTCATCCTCCGCATTTCATCGACCGCTGTTGGGTATGTGGTTTCCTTCTGCGATTCGGGCCTTCTATGTTGTATTCTTTCCGTAGTCCCCGGTCCCGGAGTAGGATGGTGCCGCGTTTATCGCGGTTTGCATCCAGGGATGACATGATCCCCGGATGAGGGGATCATGGCACACCCTGTGGGATAGCGGCGAATGAGATCTTGGCCGGGGTAGGTTTTTTTGTGTGAGTGTTGATGAGCGTGGTAGGTTTCTTTAGGCGCATGGGTGGAGTTCCTTCATGCATTTCGTTTGCGCACATTGAGGTTCTAGTATTGTTCATCAACATAGTTATGTCGGGAAGGGGAAGTTTCCCCTTAATCATGTAAGCATGTATTGTTGCATCGGGTGGTTGGTCGTTACTCCTGGTTTTATGTGCATGTTGCCCAGTTGCCCTTGTGCCAGTGAGTGGAGTCATAGTTCCCTATTGCCTAGCTGCGCTCGCTCATTATCCGCAAGTATGTCCCGTCGCTGCTGCTCCTTTAATTCCTAAAAAAATGGTTTCTTCATTGCATATAACGAAGGGGATGTTACACCAACAAAGCAACGAAAGTGGAAGGACAAATAATCATTTAATGTAAATTTTGGAAGGAATTTTAAATTTAAAGTGGTATATCATGAAAATATTCTTGGAAAGGATCGTAAATTTATGAACATATTTAATGTTTTGGAGTTGGACGATCACATGAGATCATTGGAGAGTGTACTTTATTTTAATGAAGTCAAGATAGATTTGATGTAATTTGTTTCCATCCTGTCACTAATATATTTATTGTTATAAATCCAAAGTAGTTGAATTCTTTTAATTAAATGGGATAGCCTTAGAGTAGTTGGAGGGAAAGGCTCTAAGAGCCCCTCTTGTATAAAGCTATGTATTGTCTCCCAGAAGAGGCTGCTGAAGTAGTTTTTGTTGAAAGTGTTGAAAGTTATCTGAAGTTGTAGTAGAGACTGTTGAAGCTTATCAAAGTGTATGAGCACATGTATATTTTCGCTTGAATGAATATAACAAAGGAGCATTGTCCCAAATGTCTTGTGTTACGGTGTCCATTTGAATGAATGAATGGTATACTTTGCTTTAATTGAAATTCTTTGTTGTTTCTGTTCTTGTGTTTATGAATGTTTACTTACATGGTTGGACAGCGCTATGTGAAGATTTAGATAAGTTTCCATTGTTCTCTTCTTTTCGTGAGCAAGTGCAAGTGCATAGTGTCCGTAGCAGTGCATCGACAGAGTCTATTTAGACTCATAAGATCGAGATAACATGAACTTATATGTGCAAGGAGTGCATAGTGTCCTGCAAGGTGTGCATGATAGAGTTTTCTTTGACTCAAAAATTTCTGGGGAGATATCTTGAAGGTGTCTGCAGAGTTGATACTTGGAAAAGTATCGAGAAATCATTATGAGAAGTCCAGAAGCCGGGAGAAGAAAGTACAAGAAGGTAACTTTGAGCTTTTCTATAAAAAATAATACACATTGTCTACAAGGAGTGCGTGATATAATCTTTTGATTCAAAATATTAGGAGGAGTATAAAAAAATGTACACAGAGAAGCTAAGTTAAGTGGAGGGATTACCCATTGCAAGGTGTGCACAGACTGAATTTCAACTGAGTGTCAAAGAGAGTACTTTGAAGAGGCAAATGTTCAAGAGAACAATCTCAAGAGGGAGAGCAAATGAACTACCCCGTGAGGGAGGATTCCTATAGTTTCCCAAAATTAACGAAAGTAAATATCCATCTAAGAGGGAGTGAGATCATTCCATACCATTAGGTATGGGAACATTGCACGGTGGTTAGTCATGAAGCATTTTGACACTTCATAATTCAGATTGTTTAACGTGTTGAGGAGCGAGATCGCCAAAGTCACAAAGAGATCCTAATTGTTGGCTAATGAGACACGCAGCAATGATTAGAAAATATAGAAGATAGGTCTGTGAAGCTATGCGGTGAGGAAAGTGAAATTTCAAAAGTCACAAAAACCCAAGTACAGCTTGGATGGTATCAAATCTAGGGGACGCTGAAAAGCACAATGAATTCAGAGAAAAGTGTTTTAGAAGGAGATCGGGGCAGAGGTTGCAGTATTTTCGAAGCCCAAAGTTGTGAAGGGGTTGGGCCGAGGTTATATCCTGTGGTCACATAAGAGAAAGAGACTAGCATGAGACTAGTGCTCACAATCGGTGTTTCCAAGCACCAAAGAGCAGAGTTGCAATTAGTCTGAACTTGCAAGCGACATCAAGGGGACCTATGTGAATTAATCGTTCAGGGTCTGTTGAAGGCCCGAAGAGCCAATTCGGTTCAAGGAGTTTGAAGATCCAAGACCAAGAGGTTTAATCCCCTAGGAGGGAAGGGGTCGTGCACCATCCTTCTAATGGAAATTAATTAGAACAAATGTAAAATATTTGTATCAATCTACTACATCAATTGCAGATTATTTGATTCGTCCAAACAACAATAATAACGATTGACAAAACTATGAATTCGCTTATGTTGGAGGAGGGCGTGAAGAAATAATTAAGGAATATACATAAAAAGTTGAATATGGGTCGATATATGCCGAGAAGGAGATAGTAGACATGTGTGTTTCAATCTTCGACTTCGACCAAACTGAGCTGCTGAATGAAATTCTCCCAAAAAACATGAAGTCATCACATGAAGACAATTGTTGTGTATGCTTAGAGGAATTAATTTATATTGATGACATTATAATTGACTCTCCGATTCATGTCTCTACCAGAAACCAAAACAATATTGAAGCTCCCAACGATGACAATTCATATGATTTGAAGAAGAACCTTAATTATGAGAGATTAACCCTAGAGGGTAAGGGATTTGAACATATGGTGGGGCCAAATAAGGTCGATGAGATTGAGATTGTCATGTCATCAATCATGGACACCGACCGAAGTCTATCCATATAAATCTCTATAGAGAAATTAAATTTTAATGCAAACATTGATTGTATTGATGTAGGAGCTTTATTCTTGGACTAGGCGAAACGTAGAAAAAAAATGAATAGGAATGTCCAAAGAGGCACTCACTGAAGCTCCATTGTGGTGCATAACATGGAAGCACATGCCATCATTGGGTCGTCCCTCCAATGCTATTTTTTCCGTGTAATTGGGTATCTTATAATTCTCTACTTCTTCAATCTCAAGTTTCCATAAGATTATTACAATAAATCTTTGCTTGTTACATAAGCCATGATATTAAAGCTTATTAATTACAATTATCCAACAACTTTTTTTAAAGAGTTATGATATTGGAATCAGGATAAGTTGCTCTTACTGTATGGAGTAATCTTAAATGTGAGATTTAAATACCAGTGTAACATTTCAAGAGACTTACATTCAAATTAGCTTCTGAAAATTTACAAATTCCCTCACTGACTTTTCCTTGAAAAAAACACATTTATCGAAACACGCATATAGATTTGGTGTCCCATTCTTATCAACCCATTCACTCATTATTTATGCATTAAAAATCTTAACATTTTTCTACACAGAACATTACTTTTAGTGAAAGTTGAATTATTAGTTTCTATATATTGTTTTGTTTTTTAAAACTATACCATAATAAATACATAGGTTAAGACTACCAAGATATGCTTATGCTAAGAATAAACACTAGAATGCTTATTATTCCTCCTAACAACAAAAGTGTTGGTCTTCAAAAACGTTTTGAGAGAGTGGAAAAAATATCATTACATTTGATGTGGAGAAATGCAAGTGAAAGTTATTGACCAATAAAGTAGGAAGTGTTATGTCCCTAAGTAGAAGATGAATAGCTAGAGCATTCGGTCCCTAAGTGGAAGATGAATCGCTAGAGCAATATGTTATGGTTATGGGTAGGTCAATTTAGGGTACAACACCATACTTACATTATAAAGCTCAAGATGAGATGAGGAACTTATGGGTAAAAACCATGGATGTACAATTCATATCTACAACAAAACTTAAAAATAAAATGAGTTGAGACTAAATGCGCTAATTACTTAATACACACTAATATTTATAATAATTTAAATATACCAAAACCTAAAAATAAATCAAATAAAATTATAATACCAAATAGTTTTAATTATTAGTAGAGTGAAGATTAAGATGGTTTAATTAACTATTAAGATGGTTTAATAGTAAAGTGAAGATTAAGATGGTTGCAAAAATAGATTTAAATATTTTATTTTCTTCGTTTATTTGTTTTCAATTTTTGGAGTTTTTATTTCACACTTTTGTGGGTGGCTCAAAAGTAGAATTACACAACCCTGGTAGTTGAGGATGAAATGCCGGCAGCCAACATTTGTTTGCGAAAAAGAGAAACGAAATGGAGACACTAGAGAACGTTCGATCAGGTAAAAAGTGAAGGAAATATTTGCGGCCGATCATAATTTCATTTTTCCATTGCTAAGGAAATATTTGCGGCTGATTCTAAATTTTTTTCTTAAAATTAATTGAAACTTTTTCAATATATTTATTTAATTTAAACTTTCCCATTTTATTAAATATGTATATTTTAATATCTTTTAATTTAATTTTTTTATGATTTACACAAAATTTCAATTCTATTAAATTTGCTATATAATATTAACAAAATTCAAATTTCTTTTTCTTAAAATTAATTTTAAAATTTTTTTTTTTTTTTTTTTTTTTTTATTTTAAATTTATATTCAAAATCATTAACAGTTAAACAAACCTTCTTCTTGCTAATTTTACAAGAATAAATTAAAATAGAACTTCAAATAGCTATAAAGAGTTTAATTAGGATTGCTTCTTCCTTATGCTTGAATTGCTCTAAGAAATTAAGATAAGTAAGTTACCAGGATATTCTTAAAAAAACATGCATGCGAACAAAATAAACCCTAAACGCTGAATTTGTAAACTGTAATTACATGGACATCTTGACTTTGACCAGCCCGTCGACTGTTAGCTCGTCACTCGTCCCGCTCCCCTTCCACGGTGACTGTTTCCACCTAGGGTTAACTTGTCGCTCGCCTGCTCGCTTCTTTCCGCTCTGCTAGTAAGTTTTGAAAAGTAAAGTGGGCATTTAGTGGGATTTGTTGATGTGGGAAGAAGGCTACATCAAAAGCAAGTTAACAATTCCAAAGTTGGTATGGAATCTTCCTTGGCTTCTTTAGGGTTTCTTTTGCTTTTCAGAGCTGAAGCTTAAGAAAGGGTTTTCAGAGCTGAAGCTTAAGAAAGGGTTTGGAGAGTTTAGTTTTGGCATTAAAGAAAGGAGAACCAGAGGCGAAAGCTACAAGGAAAAAGAGAATAAGGAGATAAACAGTCCTGGGCAATATAATGCACTGCAGCATTACATCAATCAATAAATCACCTGCCGCGTCTGATAAAGCTGGAGTGATGGAGCTATCCAGTGCTGCTATTACTGAGGTAAGAGGAAATGAAATTGATACCATTCATGATCACCAACAGAAGCAGCTAAGGTATATCATTGAATGTTACAGAATTCTTCCAAATAGTAGCACTTTCTCTCAACTTGATGAAACCATACAGGAAGATATTAAAACACATTGCAGAAATTATAAGGCTATTTGTCCATTAGGCTATTTTAATCATAACTGCACGTTCAGATACATTGATAACGCATCCATTTCCAAAATATTGCAGCAACGATATGAGTGAAAAACATGTAACCGAACATTTACCCTGTTCGGTAGGTCTTATATGGGTGTTGCCAACAAGAGATCACTGGCTGGATCAAACGATGATCAAAAGTGAAAAAGCAACAGGAAGAAAATTAAGAAAAGCAAGGAGTTGGCTGCTGCCGGCTATACTGCTAGTGCTCATGATCAAGAACTGCACCCACAAACACAGAAGACGACCATTACCAGAAGTATTACAGGCTTAGCGAGTTGTAGCAGCAGCCAAAATCAATTATATGCATCTCAATCTCAATGGGCACTGGATGCTCAACTGCTGCCTGTGCAACAACATAATATCTTAGCGTCTTGTTCTAGTTCTAATTCTGAGTCATTCGTTTCTGCTTTCTTTTCTGTTCCAGATGAAAATTATGATCAACATCCGTTGCAGCAAAACATGAAGGATGCTCACGCCAACTATCCTTCTATTAGTGCTGTTCTTACACAAGGAAATTACAGGCCGTTTGAGTCAGTGGATGAATTTGGGATATCATCTTTGCAAGACAACGATGTAATGGAGAGTGGAAATGAGATGGAGATAGCTATGAGGGATGCATTGATAAAACAAGCCCATTCTTATAAGTATTTATCTCATGATGCCTCTGTGTTTCCCATTTTCCCCAGCACAGGAAGAAATTACTGTGATATTTTCAGGGCTCCACCTCCGCCAACATATGCACAAACTCAGTTCCCGAGCACAGGAAGAAATTACTGTGATATTTTCAGTGCTCCACCTCCGCCAACATATGCACAAACTCAGTTTCAAGGTCAAGCTCGAGAAGAAGAAAGACAAGGAAGATATTCAATGCAGTGTTGGGATCACATTGAACTCCAACCCAAACACTACAGCGCCGGCTGTCTAAACGGTAATATGAATTCCTCAGCCTGGATGTCGTTTTCTAGTTCTCCTTCTTGTTGTTCTAATGCAAAATTAAGTAGAACAACTGTACAAGATTTCTATCTACCTACTTCAGTGGCTGTAGATTATCCGATTCCTCTCAATAGCAATGGCAATAATCACCTGAATTATGCAACTGCTTATGTTGGAGGAGGGTGTGAAGAAATGATTAAGGAATATAAAGAAGAAGTTGAATATGGATCCAAAAATAGGGAGAATGAGATTGAAGACATGTGTATTCCAATGTTCGACTTCGACCAAACTGAGCTGCTGGATGAAATTCTCCCAAAAGGCATGAAGTCAACATATAAAGACAGCTACTCGGTATGCTTAGAGGAATTAATTGATATTGATGACATTCTAATTGATTCTCCAGTTCATGCCTCTACAACCAACAAGAACAATATTGAAGCTCCCACCAATGGCGATTTAGATGGTTGGAGGAAGAACCTGAACGATGATATCTTAATCCTGGAAGGTAAGGGATTGCAACAGATGTTAGGGGCAAAGAAAGCCGATGATATTGAGCTTGTCACATCTTCAATCGTGGTCGCCGACCAAAGACCGTCTGTTGAGAATTTTTACACTTATGACCATGAATCCACAGAAAGCTCTCTAGAGAAATTAAATTTTCATGCACACATTGATTGTGATGATGTAATTGATTTATTCTCAGATTGATAAACGTGGCAAACGTGGGAAACGAACTGATAAGAATGTGAAAAGAGGCACTCCCCCGGGTTCCATTGTGTGCAGAACATGGAAGTGCATGCCGCCATTGGGTAACCCGTCAAAAGCTATTTTGTCAGTGTAATTGGGCAGCTTGTAATACCTTATTTCTTGGATCTTCAGTTTCCAAAAGCTTATTACAATAAATCTTGGCTTATCACAATAAGCCAAGCCAAGATTTACCTAATATTAATTATCCCACTTATTTTTAAATGAGTTATCATCTTTGTTTTTTATTTTTATTTTCAGTTGATTCGACTGTACTTTGGCTTGCACCACCACTGGAATAGTCTAAAATGCGAGATTTAAATGCCAATCTAGCATTTCAGGCGACATATTCGGATTAGCTTATGAAAATTTACATAATCTCTATGTGATTTTTCCTTCTACAAAGCACAGTTATCAAATTTTGTATTCTCCTCTTTGATTTGTTTTTAATTTTCAAAAATGGAATTACACAAACCTGGAATTATAGAAGCTTTTATTTCACATTTTCAAAAATAGAATTACACAAACCTGGTGTGTAGTGGTTTAGGATGGAATTCGTCCAGCGAACTTTTCTTATGAGACGGAGTTAAAAATGGAGAAAGTCGCAACGGCCGATCTTAATTTTAATTTTCCTTTGCGCGGGTAAAGGTTCACATTGGATCTGCATTCACCAACGGTAATATGCCATGTCAAGGGGAGCATCCCATGCCATGTATGATGTGTGCATAACAACGATACTATTCGACAGCTATGGAAGATAAGATAAGATGTCATTTGAAATTTCAAAAAGGAAGCCGATAATAGATGTAATTATGGTCAGTAAATAAATTTAAATATAAAAATAAATTATAATTTAAAAAATATTGGGGAATTGTAATTCAGTATGGATAACACTAACTTTTAGTTGGTTAGATTTCTTAGTTGTCTCCTCTGATTATATGGAGTTTGTTTCGAACCTAGGTCTTCTCATAAATGGAAACCTTCTAAACTAGTCATACTAACAGAATTTGATAAAATAACATTAAAAAATAAAAATTCATTTTCATAACCATTTAATTGAGTACTTAAACCATCTTATTAAGTAATACTTTTTCTTTTATTTAGTATTCATTTTCATAACTATTTTATTAAGTATTTAAACCATCTTATTAAGTAATACTTTTAAGGGTTGTGCAAGGTTCACAACTAAGCATAGGGCACCCTTGGGCGATGCATGGTAAGAAAAGTTTTGTGTTTGTCTTCGTCATAACTTAAAAAACCACTAAAAGGTAAACAATATAATTATGATATTATTTTATATTAAAGAATTTTTTGATTTAGATATTTTTAGGTAAATGGAGGAGATGTCATATAAAATTCATTTTAAATCTTAATTTATTAAATATTTAGAAGAATTTAATTTAAATCTATTTAAAATGTAGATTTATCAATTATTCAAAAAATAATAATTTTTTAAGATGTATATATATTTTTATTATTTTATTCTTTGTAAAATTTCATATATATATTTTTTTAAATTAAGTTTTTTAATATACCTTTATCTAAGATAATGTTGAGCCTCAACTTCTCCTTCATATAGAACATCTCAATACTCTTTGTGCAATGATACATATGNCTAAGCATAGGGCACCCTTGGGCGATGCATGGTAAGAAAAGTTTTGTGTTTGTCTTCGTCATAACTTAAAAAACCACTAAAAGGTAAACAATATAATTATGATATTATTTTATATTAAAGAATTTTTTGATTTAGATATTTTTTAGGTAAATGGAGGAGATGTCATATAAAATTTATTTTAAATCTTAATTTATTAAATATTTAGAAGAATTTAATTTAAATCTATTTAAAATGTAGATTTATCAATTA
>SNQJ01S0015986.1:140306-175116 GCA_010110895.2 Picea sitchensis
CCCCACCTAAGGATGTATGGTTCTTCACTGATGTTAATCTTTTGTTGTGAGGCTAAATCACACCAAAGTTGTGTGTTGTTGTCTTTGGGTATGCTGAGTTCATGGGGTTGAGTCTTCGATATGAGCCAGAGATGTTCTTGCGAGTTCTCCTTCAAAATGTCCTTTAGATGTAATGCACCCTTGAATTTCGTTTTCTACTGTAGGGGGCATAGCTCTTCCATTAAGTGCAAAGGTGGAAATTGTTTCCAGGATTCTTTCCACAATAAGGACTTTTATCACCTTGTTATTTTCTAGGATGAGGAGGAAATCGACAGGGGTAACCACAAAACCACTTGGAGTCAAGGATCTATCCCTCCAAGACTCAGAGAGGGATCTCTCTGTATGATATAACTTTGTTTGGATTGGATATTAGGCTAGCTATGCATAATAAGATTTTTTTTTAGAGTTTTTGGTTGAGACAACAAAAGAGGGCCATTGGGAAAAATGGAGTCAAGAGGTTAAAATGATTAGATGAATGAATAATGGAGACAAAATGTAACCAGAAAAGGTAATCATGTCAGTGGATCCTTTGATTTTTTGATATGGAAATGAAGAATAGGTTAGGGTTCAATCCAAATGCAGAGCATAGATTATCCGAATTCTACATTCAAACTTGGAAGAAAACATAAAACCAGAAAAGGTAATCATGTCAGTGGATCCTTTGATTTTTTGATATGGAAATGAATAATAGGTTAGGGTTCAATCCAAATGCAGAGCATAGATTATCCGAATTCTACATTCAAACTTGGAAGAAAACATAAATATTGCTTAAATCTTGAGCAGGGTGTTTGAGACAAATCCTGAACATAATATTCTTATAAACAATAAGGAAATAAAATACTATGTGAAACAAGAGAATGAAAAATTACATGAAGAAGCACTTCACCACATTATCATGACACAACAATCTGGAAACAAAATGTCTTAATATTCATCCAAAAAGTCACTTACAACCTGCTAAACATCTTTACAGTAGATGATAATCTTTCCATACCATCCTTCCCTTCAGGTCCAACCCTTTTCTTAGATCTCTTGGGTCTACATATAGATACAAAAACAAATTTACCCACTCCAAAGGGTCGAATTCTTCATGATAGGAGAAAATCACAAGAAAATCTCCAACTAAACTGAAGACTAGGAAGTCAAAAATTATTTTCCCTTTTTTACTCTAACTATTTAACTGACTTTAATGACCCTTTAATTACATTAAAATATTTATGAACAGTTCATATACATTTAATTACATCATCCAGACACCTCATAAGGTCAACCACATCTATGAAATTCGAATTGGACAAAGGAATTTGAAAATTGATCATGCTAGTAAAATTTCCTCGTAAAAACACAACTAATTTTACAGAAACGTAGCGTGATCTTTGAGGGTACTTTTGGAGGCCTTCCCTTGATCATTTTGCAAAAATCATGAGTGTTATGTATATATTAGGATGTCTAATATCCTCTTGATACATTAAACAATAAAAATAGCCACTCCAAGACATCGAAAAAATGACTTTTCCACAACTGGTCTGGAAGCACAGTGCGTGGGTGAAAACAGGGGCAAGAAGCAATTTTTTCGCAACGTTTTTTACTTTTTGATGCAAAATTGATATTGACCTAGCCCACCAGTGATATATTTGATATTTAAAATTCATAATATATTCATTCATGATGAAAAAATTGAATTTGGAGCCTCCAAGAAAAAGCGTAGCGTGGGCTCGCTGCGCTTTTGTACATGCCCAAAATTGTCAATTTTGTTGTGTTTTCTGCAAAAATAAGGCTCAAAGATGTAGATATATATCTCTAATTATAAACCATCTTACAAAACTGAGAGACAATTTTGTTATTGGGTATGTTTTTAATAAAAACATCCTCCAATTTTCAAAAATAATTTCTCATTTGTTCACATTTCAATTTTTAATATGGTCACTAAAAACTGTAGAAGCGTAGCGACCATACAACAAAAATGTAGCGCCATTTCAAAAGGATTTTTGGACGATATCCCAGAGGATTTTTGGGATGAAATTGATATGGTTGGAAATATGGAGATGTATACTACACGATAGAGTCATCGAGAATTTAAAACCCTTTCTCCAAACCCCTGAAAAAATGACTTGAAGTAAAGGTGTCCAAAAGTGCAACAACCCACCCGTAGAAACTATATTTTGGGAATTTCTCTTGAATCATAATACCTGTGTATAAACTAAAGGAGGGTACGAGTTGATTTGAGTGAGTGTATTAACTCATGCACAAGGATGAGACTATCCATGATTTGGTGTCTCTCCACATAGTCTAATTGTTACTTGGAGATGATGAAGTGCAGCACCGGTTTGAGTCATAGAGCTATTAACTTTGTAATGATTTTATAGATTACATTGTAGAGGGAAATGGGTCAAAACTGCTTTGGATGGGTTACCTTATCTTTGTTTGGGATTAATGTGAGGAAAGTGGAATTGAAGGTCGATAGGACTTGTCCATATGTTCAGGATTCCTCTACTATTTTCCAAACTACTTCTTGGATAATTATCCAACAACAGTGAAAAAAATATGTTTTAATTCCATCCGGCCCCGAAGCTTTTCCCAGAGGTATTTCTTTAATCTCTTGTTCAACTTATTCTTATGTGATGAACCGCATCAGTGTTTCATCCTATTCCTTTGTGATGAGGGAAGGGATGTGCCTGGTTATCTTTCTTATAGCCATCATTTTGTCCCTTAGGGGTTCCGATAGGAGGTCTTTGTATTAATTTACCAGTTCTTCTTCTATGCTTGCATGATACAGAATGGGGTTTCCCTAGGCATATTCTAGTTGGATGATTCTATTGATGTAGCGTCGATGCACCATGGAGTGGTGGAAGAACTTGGTGTTCCTTTCTCCCTCCTTGAGCCATTGTACTCTATATTTCTGTCTCCATAGTATCTCCTCTTGTTTTTTATGCTCCTCTAGATCTTCATGTAAATTTTCTTCCTATCTTGTAGAATCTTTCGTCTATCCCTGTGAAATAAATACCTATTGCAAGTCATCTAGGCATTGCTTGATATCCTTTTTTTTCTATAAGATGTTACCAAACATGTTCTTGTTCCAGTTCTTTAGATGCAATTTGAAGTTCTTCATCCTTTGTTGGAACTGATACATGCATGTTCCATGGGCTATCTCTGCCTGCCTCGACCAAGTTGTGGAAAGTTCCTGAAAATCTAGGTGGGTGAGAGAAAAAATTTCAAAACAAAAGTGTTTAAGCTTGGTTGTTGCACCTATGTGTAACCAGAGAGAGACTAGCCAGTGATTTGAACTTGATTTTGGGAGAATGTTGGATTCTAACATTGGATCTTCCAACATTATTGATTCAGAGATGAGGGAGAGGTCTAATATGCTTACGATGTGATGGGGTCCAAATCGTCAGTAGGACCAAGTAAATATTCCATTCCTAGTTTCTATGTCTATAAGTTTCAGTTGTTTTCTTAGTGATATGAACTTACCATTGTCTTGTTCCAATATTGTTGTGCCTCTGGTCTTCTCCTCCAGTGTAACAATGATGTTGATTCGACCCCCACTATCTAGTGCATAGATCTCAACAATATACTTATTGTGAATATCCTATGTAGAATCATGTAGTCCATATGCATTTATAATCATGCCATCTTTGTTGGATCGTAAGGCCCCAAAGTGGACTATGAGTGTGCCAACCTTGGAATTTTTTTTTATCTATTATGACTGTGGCATGGTTCCATATAATGGCTAGGCTCCCTGCATCACTGAAATATTTCCCCTGCTACATCCCCAACACATTTTGTTTTCTATAAAAGGAGAATGTATGATTTCTCTGCACGAATATTATCTCGAAGGGTCCTTTGCTTGGACCTTCCATTGAGTCCTCTAATGTTCCAATTAATGATCTCGATCATGATGAGTTGGGTGGTGGGGAGAACTACCCTTCCATGAGACAGTGGATCTATCCCTAGTTAAGCATATAGTTTCCTACCTCTTTGATTAGTTGGTGTGTTGATTTTTGGTCTCTGCGTTTTCTTTCTCTTAGGGTGCACCTAAGATATGGTGTTGGATTTGGGGATATACCTAGTTGCCAAGTGGCTCATGGAGTGGAATCAATGAATACTTTGTGCACCTTTCTTAGTTGTTCTATTGGGATGGTTTGCAACTCCTTTTTATTGAAGGCTTCCTCAAGTTTCTCTAGGTAAATGTCTGTCAGATCCTAATTGTCCAGCTGCATGAGGGTGTCCCCATTGTCCTCTGGTTTATCCTCATTCTGTTGAACTAGAGGATATGTTCCTTCATTCTTTTATGTGGTTGGTTCAAGATGTATCTTGGATTTTACCTTATCGTTGTCTTAGTTGTTTTTTTTATGCAGATTTTCCAACTCCTCTTTGTTTGGAACGTGATTTAAGATATCAAAAGAGTTTTTAGTGGGGATATTCTAGTTACTCTCTTGATTGTGATTCCTTGGGGGGTTTTTTTTCTTCCTGTGACCGTTGTGTAGCCATCCTTTTGCTTCATTTCCCCTGCTCTTGAATTTTGAATGTTTAGAGTGAAGTCACAGAAGAGGTGATCAGGTTCATGACATTTCTTGCAACCGAAGGGGATTTGTTCATAAACAACGATATGGTTCTAGTCCTCGTCTTGGTATTCTATAGTTATTGGGCCTGGTAAGGCCTTCAGATATCCAAGTAGACTCAGATGTGAGCATAGGAGGTGTATTTCCTTTGTTTTTTCGCCTCTGAGGTTTTTTCATACCTTCCCACTGTGTTTCCTATTCCCATGATAATTTATTCAAGCTAGAATTCCTGGGGTAGGGAGTAAAGTCAGATCCATACTGGTTCCATGGTAAAATACTCTTTCTCTTGGATGAAGCGATCCATCTAGAATCTGAGGAAGATCCTTGCAGAGTTCTGGAAATGGGGTGCATTGTCGAAGATCTGATCCTTGTCCTCTAGGTTGTAGAGGATAATTGTGAATAACCCCTTGGAGCTAAGTTCAACTTCATAGTCCCCCTTTGGGTTCCACCAAGATTTGATCCATTGCATGAGGTCCCTTTCAAAAGGCAAGATACACAAAAATTTCCCGATTACAACATGCTCTTTCAGGAACTAGGTGTGTTCCCCAACCCTAGTCAATTTGATAGTATATATGGGTGGCTTATCATATTGGGGGATGCATTTTCCTAGTTCCCATCCTCTAGACTCATTTGGATGAGATGTACTCATCTCTACCTCCATCTCTTTGCTGAAACCCTATTCTTTGGTGAGGAATTATTCCCGCAGATGGGGCGACGACTCAAATGTCGATTGCTTAGCTCTTTTCCCCTCTCTATCATTTGATACGACATTTTCGTATGAGTGGGGTTGCACCACTCCCCCTGGATTCATTGCCAGAGATCCATCACTTTGGCTGTATGGTAGGCTATTGGCCAAGGTGTGGCAACTCCGTCTTCAGAAGTTTGGGATTAGTCGCATGCAGAGAAGAAGCTAGGGTTTTCAAGATCAAGCTTATTGTTTCAATCTCATCCCAAGGAAATTAGATATTGCACAAAGGTCAATTACCCATTATTTATAAATTGATATTAGAGCCCTTGATTGATATTTGGTTTGAATTTATATTTGCAAGATATATAAACCAATAATGATTCTTCTTCTTTTTTTTCAAAATAAAAATCATTATATTTGATATTTTTGAATGAAAGTAGAAGGGTGTTATCACTAACATTCTATCACAAACTTGAAAAAAACATAATAACATGAATCTCAACAATAATCTTTCAACATTAAGGGATTTTCATGAGTAATTACCAGAATTATTTCCTTTAATCCTTCAACATTACATGAATTTCAGGAGTAATTACCTGAATTATTTCCTGTAATCCTTCAATATTAGAATAAATTAAGGGGTAATTACAAGAATTTTAGGATCAATCACCATAATTATTTCTTGTAATCCTTCAACATTACATGAATTTGAAAAGTAATTAAAACAATTTTTTTTCCTATAATCTGTCCAAGGTTTATACAAATACAATCAACTAAATTGAGATTAGCCACTTGGAGAATGTTTGTGAGATGCGTTTTCATCATTTCCAGAATTTATTTCAAATAAAAATGTAGAATTCATCTTCATCATAGTTTTGTATAGTATGATTCAAATTTGTTGCAAAAAACACAGTTCTCTTATGGTCCAGTAGTCAAATTTTCATATCGACATCTTCAGTCTACATCATCTTTGATCCTTCTTAGGATTTCAATGTTATTTTGGTTCCACGATACATATCATTTTCATATTACATTCTCTCTTATGGTTCCTACTTTAACCTACATCTCCATTAATATGATTTTGAGTTGTTACAAAGGTAAAACTAAGGTAAAATCAGTTTATGAGATTTTTAATTTGTTAAAAACTTAACAAATTTTTAATGAGTAACCACTATATCCTATATTTCCATTTTGTTTCATACTACCTATTTCCTTTACCACATACACCACCATGTATCATACCAATGTAAAGTCACTTGCTTGTCTTTTCCATCATGATCCAACATAGTCCATTATGGTAATATCTTGATTGTATCATTTCTCTTGTTAAAAAAAAATTAACTTACAAATGTGTTCACCATGACAATATCCAATTCATAAATTTAAGAGATGCCAATACAATGTTTTCCATCATTGTTGCCTATCATAAAAAGTTTCACAAAAAATCTCAATATAAAAGTAGAATAATAGAGTATATGATACATTTTGTTCAATATACCATTCAATACCCTACAAACATAAGGTACATCGAGAAGAGTTTGTAGGTGTCTTTAAAGAATAGCTACAAACGAAGAGAACATTTTTTTTATGAACATGATTTTTTGTATACATTATTCACTGACCCTACTATGCTTATGTATGATCATCATCATTGCCATAAATAGCGCACTCATCTCTCAAGTACCATTAAAGAGTATCCACATGCATACCAACTTTCTTACTCCATTTGCATGAGGACATGAAAATATCTCGATGTGGGGGAGACATTGGGTCTCTTTTTTGTCACCTTTTCCATCATTTAATTCATTCTTTTCACTTTACACTTCAATCATTTATCACCATTCCTACCACAAATATTCACAAAGACACCATAATACACATCCATATGTTCAAGTGGTTAATTGTCATGTATTTCGTTTATTATTAATGAATTAAGAAGGATTATGCTTGATTTTATCAATGATGGTTTACATAGAAATTTCCTACATTCAAGGAGCAAATTATGATAACAACCTCCAAGGTTGGCATGTCTAGGCAACTCCAGGTGAAATGTCGGAACAAGAGTTTTATTCCTAGACCCATTGCCATAGTTTTATGTTATCTAATTTGTATCAGATCCAACATGGCCACCTCCAACTCATGGTTAACATTTTCATTCAAATTCATAAGCATCTAGAAAGGAAATCATATCTACACATAAATTTAGGATCGATGACAATGAATCAGGAAATCCCGTGACACGGATTTTGCGCAAAATGTACCCAGTTAGGAGACATGAGTGTATATTATTCAAAAAGTGCATGATGAAGGATGTATGGGTGTTTCTTCAAAGAGTATTCTCCCATATTTCCTTTTGTGACCATTTTTCAAACCATATTCCAAATTGAGCACCCATCTCAACATTGCAATCTTCTATCTATCTTTGGTATGAAACAACTTGATATGGGATGGAGAGATCCAATGATGCTCATCCTCTTTGTATTGTTGTACTATAAATAATAAATGTGATAATGATAGAGATGGATGGAAATAGAGAGAAGAATATATGACTGAATACTTAAATCAAACATCTGTGTACTTTTTCTAATCTGGAATAAAAGTTGGTTTTCTATATGTGTAATGCGTTAGGATCTTGAATTTGTGATTAGCATGTGTGGATTCGTTTTGAGTTGAGGGATGGCCCCATTCCTCTCAAGAGTAATTCCATCATTATTCATCTTATTTTATTTCTACATAATTACGTATTTTTATTTGTGTGTTAGTTACATTTAATTCTTTACAAGCTCTTATTTCCCGTGACATAGAATCAATTCGTAGGTGTGGATTACAATATAACAATTGTGATTGATTAAGTATTGCTTTTTTGTGTGAAGATTAATTCATTTAGTTATATGATATTTTCTTGCTCTGAGATTCATTAATCGAAGGGGTGAGAAATAATGAACTATTCTTATAAGTTTAGAACATACAACACATTATAGTTGTGTTAAACAATTCCTTCTCAAAATTATTGATTGATTCATAAATAGTTCATCCCAAAAGATATATCCTACAATAGTTATTTGTTTGGATTTGATTGTTGTTACTGAATTTTGWTTCTTCCTATTTAAACAATTAAGTGAATTGAAATAGAGTACATGTTAGTAATATAGTTTATGTGWTAACCTGGATGTCAACACATARCAAAGTYTACCAAAGCTCCACCTCGTAACGAAGTAAAKCCCCTTAACAAAAAAAGTAACGAAGTATTGATCCCCCTTCACATTCCTAGTATTTCCCCTACCTCGTTACGAAGAAGTAAAGCCCCTTAACGAGGGAGAATCAATCCCGTAGACAGGGAGAAAYGATAACTAGATAGAAACTAACTTGAGATAGACCCGGCAAAGCCCCTTAACGAGAGGACGATAACTAGAGAAAGATATACCTCGCAAAGCAAAGCCCCTTAACAATATTTATGACAGAGGACACTTCCTTTCGGAGTTACAGAGGGCACCTCAGAGCAAGGTCAAGCATAGCACATTACAAGCTTTATTTCTCTTAGCCCACATTCTCACGCTCAGCTCACATTCTCACATTCGCCCAGCTCACTCACCAGGCCACATTCGCTTAGCTCACATTCTCACGCTCAGCTCACATTCTCACATAGCTTATTAGCTCACATTCTCACGCTCATCCCACATTGCCTGCCTCTTACTGCACGAAGTATTTCTCCATCATCAATCACATTCATTAATTGTTAGATAGTGGTAATTTATGAGAATCATGTCCTATAACAAGTGTGTTTCTTGAGAATTGGTATAGTTGTTATTAAAGTTTGAGAAGCACCTACATAAATTAGGCCTTTAACACTGAAGAATGAGAGCGTTTATCTAAGTAATCACAAAACCACTTGATGCTCTAATGAAAAACAAAAGATTGTGATCGGTGCTAATATAATGCTCTTGGAAACATAAGTCCAATGACCAAATCAACTATTTCTGTTTTTGTCTAATTTTATTGTAATTGCTTTGGTTTGTTTGGCATTATTTCCTTATCACACAATGCATCTTCATTTATGAGCAAAAACTATTAACAATAAAATTAGTAGACTAGGTGTGAAGTACCTATTACAACAATAATCATTGATTGTAGAAAATTGTTCTAATATGCATTTTAAGCAATTACCGATCATCTTGATCGCATATCTTAAGAGTCATTAGCCTTAAGGAGGATTACTTTTTTGATTGATTGAATTTGTTTTGCACATAAGATTTAGAATAGGCTCTGATCTTGCACATATTGTGTTTTCATCTTATAAGCTTACGCCCCTGGATTGATAAATAAATGCTTCAAAATTTAGACAACTAAATAACCTCACAAACAAATCAACTAGAAATACATGAAAAAAACATGTTTCTTCTCAATAAATACATTTTTTCATGTATTTCTACTTTATTGCACCATGAGTTATCAAAAGTATGTAGAGCGGGTACTCGTTG
Organism: Picea sitchensis; assembly: GCA_010110895.2. Lineage (NCBI taxonomy): Eukaryota > Viridiplantae > Streptophyta > Pinopsida > Pinales > Pinaceae > Picea > Picea sitchensis. Next base: position 150,074 of record SNQJ01S0015986.1, read on the forward strand.
GGTGTATAATTTAATTCCACATCTAATGAGTTCCTACACATTAAATTTGAGTAAACCTATAGTGAGATAAGTCAAAAATACCATTTAAAGAAGTACTTTTCTCCCTTTCACTCTAAAAATATTTACCCTTATGGTTGACATCATCATATTGAATCCTATTGGTTCTTTTAAAGTTGAGTTTAATAGTACCATTTTTGTTTTGAGTCCCATTTTTTATCTCAAAATCCCCCTAATGAATTTCAATGGTTTGGTGAACCCCAATATGAGATTGGGCCTTTTTAGGATTGTAGAAAGGACTTCATCAGATGATATGTTTATTAAGGAAAAGATGTGTAAAGAAGGTTTTGTTATTGACAGTTTAGTATCTTTGTTTAAAAATTGGGATTTTACATGGACGGATGTAAATGGTCACTCATGTGGGTTAACTATTGGTTGGCGCTCTAGTTTCTCGCTGACCAATTATTTTTCTGCATGACTTTTTGGATCTCCACATCCCTCTGATGTAAATACTTAAACCTTGAAGTTATAGTAGTGATTTTTTATGCACATTTCCTACATAAACATGTATTTTTAGAGCAATTTATTCAATTCATGGGTGTTTTGGGAGTACCTCTTAATTATAGGAGGATATTTAAATTTTACCTTGTCTAGGAATGAAGTTTGGGGAAATAGTGATAGGGTTGATCCTCTTGCTAGTTTTTACTTTTATCTATTAGATAGAGTTGGAATTGTGGAAATGAATCTAGTGGAGCTCAATCCAACTTGGAATAATAAGAGGGCTGGGGTAGAGGTAGTCTCAAAATGAATGGATAATTTTTTCGTTCTTCAATCCTTATTAGGGTGAGTTATGAGATATAGGTCCTCATTTTATTGTTGTGGGGATTCAAATCATATTACATTTATCCTACAATTAGACAAATATGGAGAGAATCCTCTTTCACCATTTAAGGTCAATTCAAGTTGGTTGGGGAAGATGGAGTTTAATGGACTAGTAAGGTTGGAGTGGAAACATTACAACCCTTTCTTGGAGGCTTCCCCAATTCGTCAATTTGTTGATGCTTTGGAGGTGGTCAAGAGAAAAGTAGTGGATTGATCCATCCAATGATTGAAAGGAAGAGATCATCAACTTAAGGTAGTTGAAGATGAGGTAGATCAATTATATGGCATACATTTTTCATGTGTTTTTTTAGCTAATGAATTAACATTTCTTTTTGATCTGGAATGTACAAGGATGACACTATTAAAACATGTAGAGGTGGAATAATGATTTAAAAGTGTTGGCATCCAAATATTCATGTCAATTTTAACATTATAAAATGTCGTCTTAATGGGATAAAAACATTTGTAGCTACCTCCTTCTCCTTGCAAATATTTATATCATCTTTTGGTTTTGAAAATATTTGTTTGATTAGCTCCGTGTATGAGCTCATTATTTTATCTATCATTTCTCTTATTCAATTTCATGATTGTAAGCATGAAATTAAAACAATATTTGGTTTGAGGGTATCATATAGTTTGTGGTCTTTCCTTTTTATAAATTGGATAACAGCTAAGGGCATCTAATGTTTTCAAAAATCTTAAAAGTTTATAAACCTTTCATATTATGTGTGAATCCTTTACCATATCACATGAGTTATCCACCTTGGGGTTATGCCTTAGGCATTCTATTATTTGAGCACTTTGATTTTCACATTACCATATCTATGAGTGTGCATCAAACAAAAATTTGGTGTTTTTTAAATTTGAATCCTACCCCTTGCAGTCTTATTACAGTCTCGTCGTCCTGGTACATGACTGACAGTCATACCTTAAAGCATTAATCCTTTGTCTTGCATAGTGCAATAATGAATTCATTGCTTCAAGTGGTAAGTTTTCATTCTTGGGTTTGGCATTCATTTCTCAAGGTCGTTTTCGTTCTATGCCTCCTCTGCCTTAGTATCCACTCAACATTCCAAATGGTCGCTATGGTGGATTTTCGAAGCCTTAGGTATCGGATCTCCTCATAATGCACATAGATCATCCTCTATTTTGTGTGTTTTTTAACACACCCCACCCTTCGCTAATCTTGTTGTCTCTGTATGACCATATCAATGGCACTTGTGGTGAGGATCAGGTCGAATGTCTCACATGCTCTCTTCTCACACAACGACGCCATGGATGACCTCATGGATCATGGCTAGGATGGGTTCATAAAAATATTTTAGGGTTTGAACCTCAAAGTGGCTCAAGCCTTTGCCCAGACATTCAATGGCACCAGGGCTAAAATTGGGGATGTGCAGTTAGAGGTGACTAAGGGTTCAATTGCAGAGGCTACTGGATTTCCCCAAGAGGGACCTCATTGGTTTAAAAACATCAAGTTTGAAGGTTTCACATGGAACTCATTGATCGCTTCCAAGAAATCACGTTACAGTGCAAAAGGTACACCCATTATTCTATTTAAACCACGATGTCATGGCTTGTTGTTGATGCTTCAGAATTTTATTACTTGTGAGGGTAGATACAGTGTGTATTCGTGTATCATGTTCATTTATTGATGGTATTTATAGGTTTTAGTTTGAATATTCCATTTTATCTACTTAGGAGCCTACAAAAAATGGCCAAATTCTACCAGAGACAAAACATAAATGCCCAGTCTATTCTGTTTCATCACGGCCTCATTTGAATTATGGTTATTTCACAATTTTCTAAAGCTAGGTATAGTTGGTACAATTTCATGTATAGAAATGGGTTTTCCCTACCTAAAAACATGACATACTTACCTATGCATCTTAATGAATCTCCCAGTCCTTGTCGATCAACCCCTCTATGGAAAATCTACATGTCAATATGCAAGAAACCCCTGTGTCTATAGATAAAACTCATGTTGTTCTCCAGAATCCATCCAAAGGAAAGAAACCAAGATGTGATTTTATACCCAAGAAATCTTTAGAAGATGTTTTGGATGATCTAAAGGATAAAATGCTTATTGTTCCTAATCTTGATCCAATTCAGGTTGATTTAAATGAACTTTATATTAAGAAACAAGGTAGGAGAAAGAAACAGATAAGTCAAGACATCGATTTCAAAAATAAAAGACCTCATCGACTTATTTCCTGAACACTAAGAAATCGACAACGTGATCATGAGAAACCAATCCATGTGATTGAGGCCGATGACCATTTTTCTTGGGATGACATCAATGATTGAATTGTTGAGGACGTTATCGACGAACGAATCCCTGGGGACGATATCGATGACGATACACCACAGTTTGATTTCGTATTGAATCTTCCCTCATTTTTAAAGAAACATGAGGGATTTTCAGGTATACAACATGATCCAAAACAAATCATGGAACAGGTTAAATTACCCACTACAAAACAAACTCGACCTCTCCCTAGCATAGAACTGGCGCATTGTGAAAATTGTTTCGATTGGATTGAAATATATTATCGAGATGTTCCCTACCTATTTGATCGAACACACACACGGATAAAAAACGTATTAAGTGATCTGGGATGTGATCATCAAAAATTCGACAAACTTCAATACCATGATAAATTCATAAATGTTTGATGCCTCTTTGTCAAATTTATGAATTGGTAAATAGTTTTATGATTTGATTCTACTTGAGAAATAATAGTCCGATTCATTTTTTTATTTTATTTTTATTTTGAGACTAGCTACATAATCGAAAGATTCTATAGCCAAAATGTTTAAATTATTTGTTTGGATTATTATTTAAATTATCATCTTGTTTTATTATTTCAGGTAAGCAATATATTATGGTGCTATTCTTAAGGAAAGTATTTATGGGATGAGCGTTTATTAGACTAGTAATTTACTTTTTGAAACACAATGTTTAGTAATATAAATATTTTTGATTAAAATACTTGAATGGAGTATCTTTTTGTTACTCTATTTTAATGAAAAACTTATTTTAAGAGATTTGCCTCTATCTTGCATGATAGGAGGTAACAAATCATAAACATGTTTAAATAACTATGTTGCCTGATGATAGAGTAAAGTTTTTCCTGGACTAGATGATGGACATATATTTTTGAAACTATATAAGAAAGCAGTTTACTCTTTGGCTTTGGACCTGTGTAGACTGTGCAATGTTTTTTTTATTGTCTTCTCATGTAATTTCGTGATATAAAATGTTATAAGTGTCGAATTAGCTTTAGTCTTTTCTCCACATAATATTTTATATCATTCTTTTCTTTATGATGTTCATTATCTTTTGGTCTAGTTTATATCTGTGATTGATCATCTATTTAAGTATTTTGAGTTTACGTATGATGCTGGATAGTTGGTAACACCATTACCGAGGATTGGGATTTATTTCATCCTTAGTTATGGGACATCTCAAGGTCACATGATATACAATAATTTATCTTTTTGTCATTATAAACTCACTCTAGAATATGAAACACTTCCTTGAATTTCTTCAGGAAGCATTATGCTTGCTTCTCTCATAGGTTTTAACTTGACACAGGACAAGAGGAGCTCACACAAATGTAGAGAGATGAATTTAGTTTATTCTTGTTGATAAGCTAGAGGTTAATCAATGTATTATTTATTCAATTTGTTTATATGTGAATGAATAGTCATTGCATTATTTAGACGTTAATTATCTTTGTTTATTTTCATTATATCATTAGAATCATATTCATTCTTTTTTTACTAGTTTGATATTTAGAGTATTAGAATAATTTTGTTTATACTTTATCTTGTTTAGAGACATTATCTTAAACAATCAATTTCACAAGGCTTTGCTCAAACCTTGTAAACTGTATATAACCATTGTACATTAGCACTCTTAGTTTAACATTTGTAATTAAGGTGTTGATTGTTAGAATTGTATCTTTAGTTATTTCACTTCATTTAATTGTTTTTAAGATCCTAGCTGGGTAACGGAGCCATAAAACCCATCAGGGTAGATCATACCAAACGGCTTGGGTTAAATAGACAAACCCATTCTGTATCTATCCTTCATGTTGATGGTGTGTCACAAACACCCGCCAACAAATGGCGCTAGAAGGAGGGTCTAAAATTCATTGATGACACGTGGAGGTCGTAAGACCCCCCCAAACAATTATTCTCCTGTCGTGATGCATAGTCGCTCAGACACTAACATTACACTTGAACCAACTAGTACCTCAAACACTACTCCTGACATTCCCTTCGAACCAGTGAAACCAATTCCTCAAGGGATTGATGTCTAAGAAATTGTTTTCCAGTCGATGATAACAACTTGGAGTGATTTATCCTGAATCAGACAACCTGGTAGACAACTTAATCAACCCCTTGATTTTACAAATATTCAAGAACAACCTCAAGACACTAGTCTTCCCGAAAACCCTTTAGGTGGTAATATCATCGATCCTTCTGAAGAACTTATCCTTGGTGTTGGGAGATCTGGTATTCCACCATCTCCAGCTGGTTCTTCTCCACCGTCTTCAACAGAGGAATCCTCAGACGAAGGCAGTTCTTCATCTGAACAATATCAACCTTCAACTCCACCAATTACCATGGAAAACAAAAGTAATCCTATCAGACCTTGGCTTGATCAAGATGGCATGGAAGTACTGGAACCCCAACACCCATTGCCCAAACATCCAGAGAAATGGCTACCCAAATTTGACCCAGATTCGAAGAAATAAACTAAGGATCACATCAAGAAATTTATGTTACTTGTTAGAATCTGGAGTGTCAAACACGAATATGTTGTTTTCATATTATTCCCTTACACTTTTTAGGGGAATGACTCAACCTCGTATTTTCACAACAACCTCTGACCATCGTCTCTTGGGACAAGTTTGAAACCTATTTTCTAGAAAAATTCAGGGATGATAAATCTCCAGAAGTATTGGTAATGGAACTCTCTAGTTTGAAAATGAACCCTAAAGAAAAATTTAAAGACTTTAACCATAGATTCCTAATGCTAAAAAACAAAATCCTTGTAGATTTGATGCCTGCAAAAAACCTGACGGTTGCATATTATACTAAGGCCCTTCATAACAACATAGCCATATGGGTTAAAAGGTCCAAAAAGAACACATTATTAGAATCCTTTGAGGTGGTAGTCCCGATTGAGAAATACATTCTGAGATTAAAATATAATCTTAGTAGTGAGGTTGAAACAACTTTGTATTCTAAAAATAAAACAGAAATTCTAACCAGATCTCCTCAAACCAAAAATCAACAAAAGACATTAGTCTTGGAAAGTTTGCAAAAAGCTTTCTAGAAATTATCCAATGGGGTCATAGACTTGAAAAGATCCGCTGAGGAGGAATCTACAATTAAAGGAGGTTTTACACCACCTTTCATAAAACCTTTTCCTCCAAACGGACCAAAACCAACCACAAAAGGTCTAAACTTTGAAGGTCTACAATATTCTTTGCAAACAATAATGGAAGTACATGATAACTCTGTTTCTTCTCCCCTTGAAAATCATGACGATATGGGTGAGGAAGAAACACCTGATGAGGAGGACTCATCTCCTCTCGTTTTCGAGCATTTGTTGGACAAAATCCTTCAAGCAAACTTTGAAATTGTCCATCCCTATAACACACAAAGTAAAACAAAAAACAAAACTTCACGCGAAACAAGTAGGAATGTGGTTTCAAAATAGCCAAAGAAAATGAAACAATACAAAAATCTAATGCCCTAGTTTTAGAATATGATTTGGTTGAGGATCTTAAAAAACTAAGGGCGAATATATCAGTTTTTGAATTACTTAAATTTCCACTTATCCTATAGAAAATGATCCAAAGTATTGTTGAAAATAATAAAAAGAGTGATCTTATCATCAAGAAATCAACAGAAAATGACCCAAATAAAGCTAAAGATGTCCCCGGTAAAAATTCAGCAGAAAATAAGGATAAAAGGGAAATATCACAAAAAACTACAGGAAACTTAGATAAAATTATTTTAGGTACAACCATAAAAAATCAACAGAATTCTGTTGCCTCTTTAGAAAAAAATGTGCCTCCTTTTTTATTAACTTTCGAAATTTTCAATAGGAATGTACATAATTGTATGGTTGATTTTGGCACCTTGTCAAATGTGATGCCTTTTTCTGTGTGTCAAAAAATTAAAGTTGAAGTAAAACCTTCTGATTTAAAGATCATTCAGTTAGATAGAACTAATGTCAAAGTCATTGGTGAACTTAAAAATGTTTTGATAAGATTGTCATCCAATCCAAAGGTTCACCAAGTAATTGATATTATTGTTGTTGAAATTTCGTAAGTGTATGGTTTATTTTTGAGTAGAGATTGGTCAGAGAAGTTACAGGACTATTTTTCTACGGACTGGTCTCATTTGTGGATGCCAGAAAATGGACAGCTTAACAAGATACGAATAAACAAAGAACATTACCTCAAGTACACTGTGACATATTTAAACGATCCAAATGAGTCTTTTACTATTGTTGTAAATTCGATTGAGACACAGGGAATGAATATGTTTTTTGGTAATTTCATGACTGGAATTTCCTCTATCACCAATCCAGAACAACAATCTGAAATATTAGCCTATACTTAGATGACAACTTTTCCAAGTACATTGAACATTGTTGATGATGAACACATATGGTCCTTATATTTTTATGGATCCAAATCTTAGGAATGGGAACATGTTTGTTGTGTGCTTATCGATCCCACGGGTAATAAACATGTATCTCTTGTCGATTGGAGTTAGAATTTACTAACAATACAACAGAATATGAAGAACTTTTGCAGGGACTAAGGAAGGCAATGGATATGGACGTGCAAAAATTGGTAGTATTCGGTGACTCTGAGATCGTATGCAAGCAGGTAAGAAACGAAATACATTGTTTATTGCCGCATTTGAAAAAATACCAAGCTGAGGTATAGAGTTTACTGCATTAATTTGTCGCTTTCAATATAAATTCCATTCCTAGGTCGAGTAATTCGGAAGTTGATTTATTAGCTAATGTTGCCTCTAAATTGTTGTATGTTGAAGGTCTTTCTCCTAACACATTCTTGGTTGAATTGTTATTTAGGCCATTGATTCGTGACAACATCACAAATTTTCAAGTATTTTATTACAATCGGTAGATCATTAACTTTTTGCATATGAAAGACACCTTCTAGGATGTAGTAATCGATGAAAGAACCCATAACGAAAACCTCTGAGATTTCACGGTAATATCTGATCCTCGATCTGTAGAATTATCATCTAAGATTGTAAACTCTATCCCCAAATCTGTTGTTATATTATCAAGATTTTATGATCTTCATGACAAGTTTCGAGGGGTAGTCAATTGCAAAAAAAACAGTTCCTCATTGTTGTATGAAACTGTAAATTTAGGAACGCAAGATAATCCTCAAAATATCAATCTGGGAAAAGGGTGTTTTGAACAAGAAAAGTATGCTTTTATAAAATTGTTCAAATAATTAAAATATGTGTTTGCTTGGATGTATAAGTATATAAAAACTTTTGACCCAAACATAATACAACATGTAATTCCTACGAAGCCCCAAACCCAACCTTTTCAACACAAATTGAGAAAAATGCATCCTAAATTGGAACCCACCGTAAAAAAGGAACTAAATAAATTACTCATTGCCAAGATCATTTTTCCAGTCCATCATACTCAATGGTTATCCAACTTAGTCCCAGTAAGGAAGAAAAATGGATAAATTCGACTTTATGTCGACTTTCGCAATTTAAACCGAGTTTCTGATAAAGACAATTACCCCGTTCACCCAATGGAACAAATTACGCAACAAGTATCTAGTTCTAAAATACTATCTTTATGATATGGTTTCTTAGGATATAACCAGGTCCTTATGTGTCCATCAGATCAACTAAAAACCACTTTTTGCACCCCATGGGGCACCTACGCCTACAAAAAAATGCCTTTTGGATTGATAAATGTCGGTGCAACTTTCTAGAGGGCAATGGACATTGATTTTCATGGCCTTATTAATCAGTTAGTTGTGGTCTATCTAGATGATGTTATTTTCTTTTCCAAGAAAAATAAAGATCACCTGTCTCATCTTAGGGCTATGTTAGAACAATGTTGCAAGTTCAACATTTCACTCAATCCTAAAAAGTCAGTCTTTGTAGTAGAACAAGGAAAATTGTTTGGGTTTATAGTCTCTAAATATGGAATCATAATTGATCCCGAAATAACCCAAGCCATTGCCAACCATCCCCCACCTTCTTCCAAAAAGGCCATGCAATCCTTTTTGGGTAAAATTAATTTTGTCAAACGATTTTTTCCAAGTTTTTTCTGAGATGGCCAGACCTCTACAAAATCTGATAAAAAAGGATGTTCTATAAAAATGGGGATCACAAGAGGATCAATCTTTCAATTCCATTAGAAAATATATAACCGCAGCACCTTCCTTGATGAGTCTTGATTTTTCCTAGGATTTTACATTATTTACTTTTGCATCTGACAGATCGTATGTTGCTGTACTCATATAGAAAAATGTTGAAAGCAATGAGATACCCATTTCATTTATGAGCTTTTCCTTTAAAGAAGAGGAACTAAATTAACATGTGGTAGATCAACATGCATACATTGTTTTCAAAGAGATTAAACATTTCAGGTCTTACCTTTTAAAATCCAGGACAAAAAAATTTGTGCCTTACCTTGTTGTAAGAAATTTGTTAGTGAAGAAAGAGTTGGGATAGAAAAGGGGAAATTGGATGACATCACTTCTGGAATATGATCTCTAAATAGTACCTGCACAAATTGTTATAGGTCAAGGCATTTGTAAATTGGTAGTTGATTCAGTTGAAAAGTCAGAAAATCAAATAAATACATCAATTGCAAATCAACGTAACCAAACACAAGTCTGTTGTACACAAACTGTGCCCAATTCACGGTATGGTAATATCATATTTTATTTGTTTCACACAACTGTGCCTCGTAACCTTGATCCAAAAAATAGAAGAGAACTAAGGCTTAAATCTCCATCTTTCCAATTAATTAATGATATATTATTTTGAAACAATTTTGACGGTGTTTTTCTACGTTGCTTAGAAAAAGAGGAATCTGAAAGGGTGTTGGTTGAACTTCATTCTGACGATGTCAGTGGTCATTTTGGTGGAGATACCACTGTCCATAAATTACTAAGGGTTGGCTACTATTGGCCTACCTTGTTTAAGGATGCTCACACCTTGTCCCACAAATGTATAATTTGTCAAAAGGTTGTTGGACGGGTGAAAAAAGTTTCTTTTCCTTTGCATCCTGTCATGGTAGACACACCTTTTCAACACTGGGGCCTAGATAATATAGGACTGTTTAATCCCCCTTCCTCACAACAACACAAGTACATTGTCACGGAAACATATTATTTTACGAGATGGTCTGAAGCCTTACCATTAAAGATAGTCAACACAAATCGGGTAGTTTTGTTTCTAAACTCTCATATTATCACTCATTTTAGAATTCTCGAATGTTTGGTTTTTGACAATGCTTCTTTTTTTTACTCCCTAGATATGCATGTCTTTTTTTTAGAAAAAGGGATCAAACTAGAATACTATGCCAGCTATTACCCTCAAGGGAACAGTTTGGCCGAATCAATGAATAAGAATCTGATCAAGATAATAAAGAGAACAGTGTCAAAAAACCACAAAAGTTGGCACAATGCATTGTACAAGGAACTTTGGGATGATAGAGTAACTCCAAAATCTTCCATTGGTAATTATCTCTTCTTCCTCGTTTATGAAAGAGAATCCATCCTTCCTTCACATGTCTTGCTTCCCTCTCTGCAATTGTCACAGAAAGCTCAAGAAGAGGAATGTCCTCCTCTAGAAAATCGAATAAACGCTTTATTAAATTTGGAAGAAGTAAGAACACAAGAAAAACATAAATTGGATCAACATCAGCAAAATGTAAAGAGATGGTTCGAGACAAGTTCATCCTCTGAAACAAAATTTTAAAGTAGGGGATTTGATCCTCAAATGGGACAAATCACACGAGAATAAAGGAGAACATACCAACCTTCAAAACCTGTGGTTGGGGCCTTTTGTCATTTTTGAAAAATTGGGTCCTAGTTCTTTTCAGTTGCACAACTTAGAGGGACAACTAGACACTTTTCCAGTGAATGTCCAATCTCTAAACAAATACTTCACCTGAGAGAATCAAGTTTTCCCCCTGTAAATATTTTTAACTTGTGTTTTCTTTTGTTTTATTTTTCTTTTTATTAAGTTTGGTTTTTGTTTCCCTAATAATTATATCTGATTCATCATTCATTATTGAGGGAAATTGGATCTTTCATTAGCATCGGTTGATAACAGTTCAAAGCATATGCATGTTAAGTTATAAAATCATATCAGTTTCGGTAAGTCTTTGTCCAGTCCTCATTGAAATCTCAGGGAAACACGATTATATTTAAAAAAAATCTCACGTCCTCCCTGTTTTAATGAGAACAACTCATAGCACTTCCCCATCCAGGAGATGATTTCTTGACTGAAATATAAATGTCCAAATTACAATGAAAGTTATCAGTTCTCAAAAAAAAGGAAAAAATAATTCTTAAAGATCAATCCTATCATTGCCTGGCTGTGAAATATTCAGTATCACCCCTCTCTCCTATTATCATGAAATTTCTAAATATGGTTATAAATAATTTTAGAGAGTTGGAAGCACTGTAATGTGTGGGAATTGTGTGTAAACCCGCTGGTATACTAAACAAGTCTGCTGACAGTGGGTAAATGCACACATGATACCAAAACAACTTCGTCGGGGTACTGAACAGGCCTACTGGCAACGAAGAAATTTCAGGTTCGAAGATCTTTAGGTATGTTTTTAAATTGATCAGATGTCAAGATACTTTTTTTCATACATATACGACTTTTGGATGGGACCGAAGTACTAGAGAGGGTTAAATGACATCCCTGCCAAGGCTATAAATGCCTGCTGGTAGCAGTGGACCTGTCAAGGGTATTGGACTAACTTGGATAAATATGATTACCCCTTTGATCGAAATGAGATGTCGAATTACAGTTTTTGGACAAAAAGTTATTCAATGGTATGACTATGTTATTTTTCTGAGTTGATGTCAAAATGCTTGATCTATCTTCTAATTTTTTCTAATAACTATCTGAGTTATATGTTCCCTGATTTGAATTTTTGTTGATGAAGATATAACTACTTTTCCGAGAGTGTCTCCATTGTTAGAATCCAAATACTCATGTTAATTTTATTATTATAAAATTTCATCTTAATGGGATTAAAAAAATTGTAGCTATCGCCTTCTCCTTGGAAAGATTTCTATCATCTTTTGGTTTTGAAAAGATTCGTTTGATTAGCTGTGTGAATCAATTCATTTATTTTATCTATCATTTCAGTTGTTCAATTTCATGACTGTAAGCATGAAATTAGAACAATATTTGGTTTGAGGGCATCATACAGTTTGTGGAATTTCCTTTTTATAAATTGGATAACACCTAAGGGCATCTATTGTTTTGAAAAATCTTAAAAGTTTATAAACCTATCATATTATCGGTGAATCCCTTACCATAGCGCATGAGTTATCCACCTTGGGGTTATGACTTAGGCATTATATTCTTTGAACACTTTGATTTTCACATTACCATATATATGAGAACACATCAAACAAAACTTTGGTGTTTTTCTTAATTTGAATCCTACCCCGTGCAGTCTTATCACGTTCTCATTGTCCTGGTACATAATTGACATTCATACCTTCAAGCATTACTTCTTCGTCCTGCATAATAGAGGCATGCATTCATTGCTTCAAGTGGTAAGTTTTCATTCTTGAGTTTGACATTCATTTCATAAGGTGGTTTTCGTTCTGCACGTCCTCTAGTTTAGTATCCACTCAACATTCCAAATGGTCACTATGGTGGATTTCTGAAGCCTTATGTATCATATCTCCTCTTAATGCACATAGCGCATCCTCTATTTAATGTTTTTTCAAACACACCCCACCCTTCACTACTCCTTTTGTCTTTGTGTGACCATATCGATGGCGCTTGTGGTGAGGATCGAATTGAATGGCTCACATACTCTGCTCTCACACGACAATGTCATGGATGAACTTGTGGCTGATGGCTGGGATGGGTTTATAAAAATATTTGAGGTTTTCAACCTCAAAGTGGCTCAATCTTTTTCCCATACTTTCGATGGTGTGAAGACTAAAATTGGGGATTTGCAGTTAGAGGTGACTAAGGGTTCGATTGCATAGGCTACTAGATTTCCCCAAGAGGGACCTCGTTAGTTTAAAAACCTCAAGTTCGAAGGCGTCCCATGGCCCTCATTGATGGCTTCCAAGAAATCACATTACAATGCAAAAGGTACACCCATTAATCTATTTAAACCATGATGGCATGGATTGTTGTTGATTCTTAAGCAGTTTATTACCTGTGAGGGTAGATACAGTCTGGTCTTCATGTATAATGTTTGTTTATTGATGGAATTTCTAGGTTTTTATTTGAATATGCCATTTTATCTACTTAGGATCCTGCAAAAAATGGCCAAATTCTACCAGAGACGAAACCTAAATTCTCGGTCTAGTCTGTTTCATCATAGCCTCATCCGAATTCTGGTGATTTCACAATTTTCTAAAGTTGGGGATAGTTGGAAGGATTGTGTGTATAGAAATGGGTTTTCCCTACCTTAAAATGTGACATACTTACCTATGCATCTTAATGAATCTCCCAATCCTTATCAATCAAACCCTTCTATGGAAAATCTACATGTCAATCTGGAAGAAACCCCTATGTCTATAGCTAAAACTCATGTTGTTCTCCAGAAGCCATCCAAAGGCAAGAAACTGAGATGTGATTTTATTCCCAGGAAATCTTTAGAAGAGGTTTTGGGTGATCTAAAGGATAAAATCCTTATTGTTCCTAATCCTGAGCCAATTCGGGTTGATCTAAATGAACTTGATATTAAGAAATAGGGTAGGTGAAAGAAACAGAGAATTCTCGACATCAATTTCAAAAATAAAATACTTGGTCGACTTATTTCTCTAACACTAAGAAATCGACAGCGTGATCATGAGAAACCAATCCCTATGATTGAGGTCGATTATCATTTTTTTGAGGATGACATCGATGATCGAACTACTGAGGATTTTATCAATGATCAGATCCCTGGGGACGATATCGATAACAATACACCACAATTCAATTTCGTATCGAATCTTTCCCCATTATTAAAGAAACGAGAGGGTTTTTTCAGTTATACAACATGATCCGAAACAAATCATGGAACATGTTAAATTACCCACTACAGAACAAACTCGGCCTCTACCTAGCATAGAACCGGTGCATTGCAAAATTTGTTTCAATTGGATTGAAAAATATTATCAGGATGTCCCCTACCTACATGCACAATTGAACTAAATGGTCACCGAGAATACAATGCTTGAGAAGGATAAAAACAAACTCAGAGCCTGTGTTCGATCGAACACACACACACAACTAACAAATGTATTAAGTGATCTTGGAATGTGATCATCAAAAATTTGAAAAACTTCAATACCATTATAAATTCAGACATGTCTGATGCCTCTCTGTCAAATTTTTGAATTGGTAAATAGTTTTATGATTTGATTATGTTTGAGAAATAATATTTAGATTCATTTTCTATATTATTTTTATTTTGAGACTAGCTACAGAATTGAAAGATTATGTAGCCAATCTGTTTAAATTATTTGTTTGGATTATTATCTAAATTTTGATATCGTTTTATTGTTTCAGGTAAACAACATATTATGGTTCTATTCTTAAGGAAAAGAGTTATGGGATGAGCGTTTATTAGACCCGTAATTTACTTTTTGAAAAACAATGTTCATTTATATAAATATTTTTGAGTAAAAGACTCCAACATGAGTATCTTTTTGTTACTCTATTTTAGTGAAAAAAATATTTTAAGAGATCTGCCTCTATCTTGCATGATAGGAGGTAACAGATCAGAAACATGTTTAAATAACTACGTTTCTTGACGATAGAGTAAACTTTTACCTAGACCATATGATGGACATATATTTTTGAAACTATATGAGAAAGCAATTTTCTCTTTGGCTTTGGACCTGTGTAGATTGTGCAATGTTTTTTTCATTGTCTTCTCATGTAATTTCATGATATGAAATGTTATCTTTGTTGAATTAGCTTTAGTCATTTCTCCACATAATATTTTATATCATGCATTTATTTATGTTGTTCATTATATTTTGGTCTAGTCTATATATGTGATTGATCATCTATTTAAGTATTTTGAGTTTACGTCTCATGATAGATAGTTGGTAACACTATTACCAAAGATTGGGATTTATTTCATCCTCAGTTATGGGACATCTCAAGGTCACATGATATATAATTATTTATCTTTATGTCATCATAAACTCAATCCAGAATATGAAACACTTCCTTGAATTTCTTCAGGAAGCATTATGCTTGCTTCTGTCATAGGTTTTCACTTGACACAGGACAAGAGGATCTCACAAAAATGCATAGAGATGAATTTAGTTTATTATTGTTGATCAACTAGAGGTTAGTCAATGTATTATTTATTCAATTTTTTTATATGTAAATGAATAGTGATTACATTATTTAGACGTTAATTAGATTTGTCTATTTTCGTTATATCATTACAATCATATTCATTCTTTGTTTACTAGTTTGATATTTAGAGTATTAGAATAAGTTTGTTTATACTTTATCTTGTTTAGAGACATTATCTTAAACAATCACTTTCACAAGGCTTTGCTCAAACCTTGTAAATTGTATATAACCATTGTACACTAGCACTCTTAGTTGAACATTTGTAATTAAGGTGTTCATTGTTAGAATGGTATCTTTAGTTAGTTCACTTCCTTTAGTTTTTTTTAGGATCCTAGCTGGAAAACAGAGCAATAAAACCCATCAGGGTAGATCATACCAAACGACTTGGGTTAAATAGACAACCTCGATCTAGATCTATCCTTCCTGTTAACGGTGTGTCACAAACGCCCGCCAACAAAAAGCTGGGTGGTTTGGATGGATCTAGGGGATAAAACCACGACCTCCTTTTTTATAGATATGATAATCATATGAATAACCTGAATTCAGTTTGGGATCTATAGTCATCAAATGGAAATCAGTTTACAGGGTTTTTAATGCTCTCTCAAATCTCAATGTTTAGTACGTTTTAGGTATTTTCAAGGATCTGGGGGAGGTAAATATTGATGAGGTTGTGAAAGTTTTCTCTTATGTTCTTCAAATGGTGATGGAGGAATAAAATAACATACTTTTTAAAGCTACCACATTAGAAGAAATGCAAGTGATGTCCAAATTACAAAATGACAAAAACCTTAGTCCCGACAGTTGGAAAAATCATTTTTTTCTGGGTTTTGTCGACCTTTCGAGGGAGGATTATTACAAGTTTTGGAAGAATTCAGGATGTCAGGTAAATTTTTCCCTCCTTTTATTTGACTTTTATTTCATTGATCCCAAAGGTGGACAAGCCAAAGAATTTTAGAGAATTTTTCCTATATCATTATGTAACTTTGTGCACAAGATTATTGCAAAGATCATGGATGACTGACTTAAACCATTGCTATCATCTAAGTTATTTCTCTAGAAAATTTTGGTTTCTTGGAAGGTCAACTAATACATGATGTTGTGGGTGAAAAACATGATTATTTACACACAATTAAAGTTAAAAATTCTTCATTCTTGGTTATTAATCTTGATATTTCAAAATCCTATGATCAAACATATCAGATTTACCTCATACTACTTCTAATTTGACTTCTCAGTTTGGTGGTTAACTAGATTATGGGATTTTTCGTGTCAGTTTTATATGTAGTTCTTATGAATGGCTCCACCTTGAATACATTTATACTCTAATGAGAGGGTTATGACATGGATTCCCACTCCAGTGTATTTATTTCTACTAGTCATGGAAGGTTTTAGTAGGGAAAATGTGGGTTCCAAAGAATGAAATATATTACAAGGGATTCATTTTGGTGTTTGTATTAAAATGTGACAAATTTATTATTTGTAGATGACGTTTTTTTATTTACGAATGGGTTTGTGAGTGAAGGAAGTAAATTTAATGACATACTACAAATAATTTACAACGTTATAAGCATGGAAGTAAGTCAAGAGAATTCATCTTGTTATTTTAACTAAGTTGTCAAAGGAGTGGAATGGGTGCTACAAGACACATTCTAATATATTATTTTTGATCTAAGATAAGGCTTAAAGTATCTTGGATTTATAATGAATTCAAATTTAGCACTAGTTAATTGCACGTATTGAACATACGATAAATCTTTGGTGTCATGGGTGGCTTTCCCACAGGGGGAGGATCATTCTTTTTAAATCAATATTGGAGGTGATGTTTATGTATTGGCATACTTTATCCTACATTTCTAAGGGGGTGTTGGAAAAAATATGGTGTCTCTATTTTAATTTCTAATGGTGGGGGAGGAAGAAAAGGGTTTATATTGGGTAACTTAGTGATCTATTTCCAAGCCAAAAAATTCAGCGGGTGGAGGCTCAAGGATTTATTTTCTTTCAAGAAGTTGTTGGTGTCCAAGTCCACTTGGAACTTATTGACAAAGGATAGTAATTGGAGGTGGATTATTCATAGGAAATATATGGCTATGATGTCTGTCATAGAATGGATTTGAAGAGATGTAAACGTATTTAAAGGTGACTCTTCACATTGAAAGGCCCTTGTATCCACCTTTTCTTTTATTGATTATTTTATAGCATGGAAGGTGGGGGATGGTACATTGGTGCATGTTAATGAGGATGCAATGATGGGATGTACCAGAAATATATTTCTTTCTCGAGAACTTATATTCCATTTTAAGGAGTAGGACTTCTAACATATCTCACAATTTGTGGATGAAGCATCTATCGATATGTGGTTTTATGGATGGTTATCTTATATAACATTAAATTTGCATGGTGTAAGGGACGAGAATGGGAACAATTCATAAATGAAGTAATAAATTCTCACATAAGGATTAGGGGAGATTTAGACTGACTAGTTTGGGTTGTCAACAAAGTTGAAGGACAATATGCGGCTTGGTTAGCCTATCAAGCTTTAATGAAGGATGGAAATTTAGTTTCAAAATGGTGGTGGAAATGTATTTGGAAATTAAAGTCTTTTTTGAATTGAACATTTTTATGTGGTTATCATTGACAATCAAAGTGATCACATAAGCTGGCTTTTGAAAGTGCCAAATATAGGGGCCAAGCATCTTCTATTTATGAAGAGGCGTACAGGAGAATCACACACATATTTTTGTTTCTTTCCCAATTTCCATGAAGGTCTAGAAGGATGTAGGCTCTTGGTTGAATCTTCAGGGTTAATGGATTGGGAATTTGATTGAAACTTGCTTGCATCCTTGGTTTGTGTGTTTGAACTTGAAGAAGATTTTCTACCTCCCATCCTTGATTTCTTTAGGAGTATGGATAGCCAAAAATGCTCGTTTGTTTAGGGATGAGCAGGTCCAGACTTTTCAAAATTTTTCCCAAAACCAATAAATCTTTCATTTCTATAATGAAGATTCAAGGAATAAAATTCTAAGAGTGATTGGGAAGTTATTGACTGAAAATATCACTTGTTGGGGCCTTTTTGATGGCGACTATCAGGGATAGGAATAGGTCTATGGACTGGGTGGTGCATTATTTTTTTCTTATTCTCACTACATCAAATTCAAAGAAAATAGTGGAAAGGGGAAAACAATGTGGCTAAATTTATTTCTTTAGAGACACTACTCAAATTGGCCTCATACTCAGGGGTCAATAATTTACAAGTTTGTGGGGATTCATCCTTGGTGGTAAACTAGATGCAATAATTTACAAAGTATTGGTGATCATTTGAAGGAACTTGTAGGTGCATACAATTCCTTTAGGATTTGTCATGTTTTCATAGAATTGAATCAAATGATAGATGCTCTCTCTAAATATGGACTGGTATTGTTGACGGGGTTTGTCCTCTTCACTACAATAAAATACATAATTTCTACAGAGAGGAAAGAAGACTTGGATTTTGGTAGATGGAGGACTTAACTTCATTTGATCGTCTTAAAATTGGAGGATTGAAATATTTGATGGACTATTAAATTTTAATTGTTGATTATAGAATAGTTTATTATGAAAAATGCATATAATTTGGAATATTATGACACTTTGCATTAGCATAGTTTATTTTTGGACAAAACACCAATTTTTTTTTTAAAATTCATTTTTAAATTTTACATATAATTTTATGAAAATGTCAAAGTGTGGTGGTGAAAACATTCATTCACGGTTAATAATTCAAATTAATAAAGTGACATATCTAAAGGACACATTATTGGAAATTCCAAGTTTTAATAGACAAATTTCAAACAAAAAAATTATTTATGTATAATTTATAAGGGTCTAGAAATATCTACATGAATTTCATTTAGTAAATTTAGTGTGCACCATTTTAGTTAATGAAATATTAAAAAATATTTCCAATTTATTTTTTGAAGATAAAAAATAATGTATTAATTATTTATCAATATATTATTTTAATAAAAAAAAATCTCATTTTTATTAAATATTTTTAATATCTATTTTTTCATTTTTCTTTAACTTCATATTCTTATTATAATTGATATATTTTTATTTTTTTCTTATTAATTCTTATCTTATTAATTCTTATCTTATTGTATTTTCTATTCTTTTCTTATTCATCATAGATATACATAAATAAATTAAATTAAATGCATATATACATAAGTCCTCCTTTATTATGAGGCAATCTATTACTAACAATTCTTATATAATTTTGAAATTCTTCATATAAATTATGGTGACAAAAGTTGATCTCACTAATATAATGGTAGAAAAAAATTAATAAGCTCATAAACATATAAATATAGAGGAAAGTTCATAAAAAAAATTAAAATAATTGTTTCAAAACAAAATCGGAAGCCATGGTCAACCGAAAACACCACCTTACAAAATGGTTAAAACAAATCGATCAATAAAACATATGGAGCCATAAATACACATTGAATATCTTGATATATAAAAACCTGTGGCTTCGATGGCTTCGGTAGGTCACTCCACTCCACTCCACTCCCCCTGTGCCTATTTTCGTTCCGTCATTATCTCTTCAGTCACGCTGCTCTCCTTCCCTGGTGTGTTTTTAAAAGGAAATTGGGAATTTAGTGGGGTTAAGTTAATGTGAGAAGAATGTTGGGTACATCAAGAACAAGTTAACAATCTGAAGTGAAGCTTCAAATCTTGTTATGGAATTTTCCGAATGTTGTCTTGGAGACCGAGCCTATTTTTAACTTATTTATCATTTCATTTTATAAATATTTAAATATTTACCTAGTACAACTTTTTTGGGGGTATGTTTTTTCTTTTCAATGCTTAAGATTAAGAAAGGGTTTGGAAGGTTTTGTTTTGACATATGAAAAAAGGATAACGAGAGGAAAATGATACAAGGAAAGTGATAAAAGGGAGATAAATAGTTCCGGACAATGTAATGCATTGCAATATTACAATAATCAATCATCCTCAGTGTTTGATAAAGTTGTGAGAGCAAGAGCAATGGAGCTACCCAGTGTTGCTACTAATGAGGTAAGAGGAAATGGACTTGATTTCATTCGTGATCACCAACAAAAGAAGCTAAGGGATATTATAGAATTTTATAGAAATATTCCAAATAATTTCACTTTCTCTCAGCTTGATGAGACCATACATACAGATATTAAGACAAATTGCAGAAATTACAAGCTTGTTTTACCATCAGGCGATCATAATCATAACTGCACATTCAGATACATTGATAATGCACCCATTTCCAAAATATTGCAGCCATGATATGAGTGCAAAACATGGAACCATACATTTACCCTATTCAGTAGGTTTTATACGGGTGTGTCCAGCAAGAAATCATTGCCTGGATCAAACGATGATCAAAAGTACAAAAGAAACAAGAGGAAAATTAATAACAGTAAGGATTTGGTTGCTTCCCTCCATACTACTAGTGGTCATGATGAAGAATTAATATTAGTACAACCACATAAAAAGAAGACGATGAGTACCAAAAGTATTGCAGGCTTAGTGAGTTGTAGCAGCAGCCAAAATCAATTATATTTCAATTTCAATGGCCAGTGGATGTCCAAAGTCAATTATATGCATTTCAATCTCAATGGTCATTGGATGTTCAACGGTAGCCAGTGCAACAATGTAATATCTTATCATTAGTGAATGGATTTGGGATATCATCTTTGTAAGAAAATTATGTTATTGATAGTGGGGATGACATGGGGATAGCCATGAGAAATGTATGGATAAAACAAGCGAATAATTACGAGTATTCATCTCATGATGCCTCTATAATTCCCACTTTATTGAGCAGAGGAATAAATTACTATGAGATTTCCAAGGAATTTCCTCCACCAACACATCTACAAGCTCAGTTCCAAGGTCAAACTTGAGAAGAAGAAGAAAGACGATGGAAATATTCAATACAAATGCAATGTTTCCATCAAATTGAAATCCAAACCAAACATTATAGCACGGGCCGTCAAAACAATAATATCACTTCCTGAGCCTGCATGTCATTTTCTAGTTCTCTTTTTTCCCCTTCTAATGGAAAATTAAGTAGAACAAATGTAAAATATTTGTATCGATCTACTACAATGGATGCATATTACCCAACTTGTCCAAACAACAATAAAAATAGTCACTAGAACTATGAAGTCACTTATGCTGGAAGAGCATGTAAAGAAATAATTAAGGAATATACATAAAAATTTGAATATGGGCCGAGATATGCCGAGAACGAGATTGCAGACATGTGTGTCTCAATGTTAAACTTCAACCAACCTGAGTTGTTGAATGAAATTCTCTCAAAAAGCATGAAGTCAACATATGAAGGAAGTTGTTGCATATGCTTAGAGGAATTAATTCATATTGATGACATTATAATTGATTCTCTCGTTAATGCCTCTACCACCAGCCCAAATAATATTGAAGCTCCCAATGATGACAATTCAGATGATTTGAAGAAGAACCTGAATTATGAGAGATTAACCCTAGAGGGTAAGGGATTTAAATAGATGGCGGGGGAAAATAAGGTCGATGAGATTGATATTGTCTTGTCATCAATCATGGACGTCGAATGAACTCTATCCATTGAGAATTTTGACAGTTATGATCATGAATCCACAAAAATCTCTATAGAGAAATTACATTTTAATGCAGACATTGATTGTGGTGATGTAGGAGCTTTATTCCCAGACTAGGTGAAACGTAGCAAACAAATGGATAGGAATGTCCGAAGAGGCACTCTCCGAGGCTCCATTGTGTGTAGAACATTGAAGTGCATGCCATCATTGGATCATCCCCCAATGTTATTTTGTCTATGTAATTGGGTAGCTTGTAATACTCTACTTCGATTTTTATTTTTCAAAAGAATATCACAACAAATATTGGCTTATTACAATAAGCCAAGATATTAAAATAGGCCAAGATGTTATTTGTGTTGCCTTATTGATTACAATCATCCAACAAATTTTGAAAAGAGTTATAATATTTGAATCGGGATCAGTTTCTCTTATTGTATTTTAGCTTGCAACACTAGTGTAGCATTTGAGGAGACTTACATTCGAATTAGCTTTTGAAAGTTTACAAATTCCCTCGGTAACGTTTCCTTGAACAAAACACATTTATCTAAACGTGCATAAAGATTTGGAGTCCCTTTCTTATAAATCTGTTCGTTAGCTATTTATGCATAGAAAAGATTAACATTGTTCTATATAGACCAATACTTAGAACAATACTGATGGGTGCACTATATGCACTAAAAACCCTCAATTAAATTGTCAACCCGGGGTAAGTAAACTTAGAGTTGTAGAAAAATATATGCCAAGGTAGAAGGGTTGGTAGTAGTATAGTCTAACCAAGGAAGTGGCTATCTAAGGTCTAATCTATTCAAGAAAAAACTACTAATTAGAAAACCCTACTAAAGAAACTTAAACTAGGTAACCTAAGTACTTTTGGACCAAGGATCGATGGATAATTCTAGGAAAGCAAATGAAAAACCCTACGAAGAAAACTAACTGATCATGACAATAAGAAAGAGAAAATTATTTAAGCATAACAATAAACAAATAGCAATAGCAAACTACTTTAACTAGTCTATTTGAATTCAATTAAACAACTACTCTATCAAAGCAAGTAAATAAACAAGCAACTATACTATCAAAGCAAGAATAGACAAGTAAGAAATTAACCTATTAAAGCAAGTAAATAACTAACTAACCTAGGATAAATTCTACAACAAGTAAACTAATTAAGACTACTCAATAAGAAACTAACTAAGCTAAAATACAAGTGAACTCTATTCTTAATACAACTATTTCTAATTTACAAAAGAAAATCTACTCAATTGAAAGAAAGAAGAATTAACAACTAATTCTTAATCTATGAGAAGCAAACTACTCTTCATCCTACCAAAGCAAAGCACTATCTATCCTACAACAACAAGAAAACTATCTTCTAGTATATGGAAACTCAAATATAGTGTCGATGGTTGTGTGGATGTCTCTGGTGTCTTATAATATCACAATGACACTTCGCAATGAAAGATAATTCAAGAGGGATAATCTCGATATTGACTTCAATAAAAAAATGAAAAGTGTGAATTAGGAAATCCAATGAAAACTTAGCCATTACGGAAACAACATCGATTACCCTGCATATCCATGTGATTATGTAATCATGCATTAACCATCAACCATATAACGAGATTATAAAATTCAATTTCATTCTATTCTACATAAGTAAACTCATAACTAGATTCAATCATTAACGACAAATTGGAATTGCAACCTAAATCTAACAAAGAAATTGCATGAACTAGTTTTATTTAATAATTCAAATTGCAAAAAGGAAAATGCTTAGAAACATAAATTAAACATGATTCTAACATACAACAAGTAAACTAATGAGAAAATTAATTGAAAAATAGTTAAAAAAAAACTAAATAACAATTGAATAAGCAATCTACAATTGAAAACTAGAACTGATACTATCCATCCATCGAAGCCTTGTTAAAGAAAACATAAATTAAAATTATGTTCTAAAACTTTGTTTCAAACTTGATTTTAAAAGCATAAAGAAAATATAATCTACAATTTAGTAACACATGGGGTTAGTGTTTAAGTTTGCAAAATTGTTCCTACTAACTACAAAAATAGTGCATATTGACAAAAGCCTTCATACTAACCTACAAAAGGGAACTAAACAGTTAAACTATAACAACAACTTAAAGAAACAAAATAACAATTCATGTAAATAAAATAAAATAAAATAAAATACATCTATGCTATGTAATTTATAAACAAACTCATAGAATAGTTATGACACTGTTGGTGGGCCCCCTAGAAAGTCGTGGTCACTTCTCAAATGCACACCACGAACTCAACAAAGAAATTTCACCATTAAAACTTAAAAATGTAGTCTTATACAATTCTAGCAAAATGAAAATGGCAAAACAGAGGGAAAATCGTATTTGTCTCTAACACACTACTTCTTCAATTGCTTAATTTTTTTATGACCACCACGGTAGTATTTATAGGCTTTACAAACTGAGAGGTCGACCATTGGAGGGTCAAACCTCTTATAAAAATAGTAAATTACATTAATGATGCCCTAACTGCCGAAATGGAGCGAGCCAATAATTGCCCAACTTAACAACCCAAAGCGATTTGTCAAGAGTTCAGTATCTGGAGGGGGCAAGCACGAGAAAAACCCATGTTCCTAATTCGCCCCTCACTAGCCACCAATACCATAACTGCCAAATTGCCCATCATTTTTGTGTAGGACGGAGTGCCAGACCGAGTACCAGATTGAGTACCAGATAGAGTACCAGAAGAAAAAGAATGCTGTGATTTTTCCCTATGACACCAAAAAATGTGAATTACATTCATGGAAACATAAAAACACATTGAATTACATTCAATATCATCATAAAACACGATTATGCATACCTGGTGTGGATCATAGCATTTTGGCACAAAATCCCTTCAAAAACTCCACCAAAACATGAAAACGCA
>SNQJ01S0015986.1:190439-205471 GCA_010110895.2 Picea sitchensis
ATGATGAAAGTGCCAAGAATTACAAAACAAGATCTATAGCAAGATGTTTTCTCATAAACAAAGGGAGTTTTCTATGATGAGACACTTGACCAAGTGAACCCGATACAATTCCATCCATATTACCTTCCATGAGTTGGAAACTATATGAGATAGATCGATTCTTGTTGAGATCATATTTCAGTAAGAGTATTATTGATCCAAACCTATATCATTACAGTGTTGATGATGAGATATTGATACTAATTTGAATTTTTGGAAAGTGTTGTTACAAGTAATTCTTGACTTCTGATGAAGAAGTTGAGTATGATGCACTACTTCTTGGGACAATAAGTATGACAGAAGACCGATGAGATTTTCCCGATTCAAAGAAAAAATACATAGTGAAAATATTAAAGAAGTGCAGTATGATAGAAAGAAAAATCCACTATGATGGATTTAAAGAAGAATGTTGATGACGATTCAGACGAGACTGATCCATAGCTAATCGGAACACTGATGTATTTGGTCAACACCAGACTTGATTCATACCATGTAGTGAATGTGCCTAGACATTTCATCGGTCAACTAAGACAAACTCACTAGACAAAGAACATGTATTGAGATATATACGAAGAACAGTTGATATGCTACCATGGTTCTTGATACAACAGGAAACAAAACTCTGTGGCCTTGAGTATTACAGAGGAAAAATATATAAGCCTCAACTGTACGAAGCAGTGTGACCTCAAAAAGCTTCTGACAGATTTACTTGACCATGAGATGGATCCTATGATCCATGAGAACCCAGTGTTTCCTAATGAATCCAAATATCCTTATTCCAGAGATATGATGTAGAGGAAATTCATACACATGCAGTACCTTCCTACACATGAGCAGTTTGAAGATATATTCACCAAATTAACTTCATGAAGAACAACTCCCTAGTTAAGAGGGAGTGGCAATAACTCTAACCAAGACAAAAATCAAAATACATCTGTGCGAGACTTGGCATGATAATGAAAGGGAGTGTTAATGAAAGCCTCTATGTGAGACATTCTCCATCTTACAAATATGTGAGGTGTGGATCATTGTAGCTATCTGAAGCTTTTCTCTTATCTTACAATCCTGATAAAAGTCCCCTAAGAAGGGTTCATGGTTCCTTCTTGAGACAGAGCTCAGAATGTAGAGATGACATCCTTCATGAAGAGAGTGAGAATAACTCCAGATGATTATCCAGCAGGAAAAGTGATCTCATTAGTTGGACGTTCTTGTGGCTGATCACAAGGTGAATGTGTGAAATCCCAAAAGTGTTGGGCGCATCATCATGTGAATAGAAATGAAGATGATGTGTTAGCCTCCTCTGTGTAGAAGAGTTGACGAGAAAGCTCCAGATGATTCTCCTATGTGAGGCAGTGGGAATGAAGATCTGTAGAGTGGACGTGCCTATGGATGAGCACATGTGAATGTGTGTAGATATGGTTCTTTTGGGTAATGCAGTAAGCCAGAGCTATGGCATCCCTATGTATGTGCCCCTAGTGGGTGTATTAGATCCTTTTCTATGTGTTGTTCAAGAGTCAGACCTGCCTCTAACCCTAATTGTTATGTAAAGGGTATAGGTCGGCCTCACTTTAATGTGATTAATAATAAATGTAAAAGATAATTAATATTGCTAATATTAATTATAATAATAATAATAATAATAATAAAGTATAAAGTGACTTAGAGAGGTCGGCCCTGTTGAGCCAATAGACACCTTTGTTGATTGGTCAAATTCTAATATAAGTAAGGCATGATTCCCCATTGTGGAATCATATATTTCAAGTGAGTTTGGAAATTCTAGCAAGTACACTTCTTTGGAAAAAGGTGTGCACCTCTCTTGGGCACTAGAGTTCTAGGGTTTGAGCACCCTCTTGTGTGATAGGTCTTTCTTGGTGGAAAAGGTCTTTCTCTTGAATATTATAGCAAAAGATTTGGATGGGTTTTATTCCCGTGTTGAGAAGGGTTTCCCTGGATACATTTTGTGTTCTTGTGCATGGTGCTTCTTCTTATGATCTTGGTTGCTACATCATTTATGGTTATGGTTAAATGATAACATGGAATGCAATTCATGCTTAACCTAATGCGTATGAAAAAAAATAGGATTTTGATGCCATTCCATCCCTAGTAATCGAACCAATTAGTCTAACTTTCGTAGAAGAGTAGGAACAACAAAACCTGATAATAGAAGAAATGGACATCGACCCACATAACGAACTACAAAACCCTAGCACAGAGAAAAAAAACACGTAGCAAATCGGGTTAGGAGAAATACAACCACAGGAGCCACTGGACGAGGAAGATGATGAATGGACATAATCTAATGATCCCAGGAAACATGCATAAGAAGTGCAACATCTTACAACAGAGAAAATCCAACAATCGGAGGAACAAGTGTAGGTCGAAGACATTACAAACCAGAAGAACACAAACACTGAAGAAGAATAGGAAAATGAGGAAGAGAACCAAGTGAAAATAGAAGGGACATCAACATGGAAAAACCTACAGCACCAAAAACACCGAGCAAGCAAAAGGAGCTCACACTGTCACTACCACAGAGACCTGAAGGAGTTAAAATACACGATGACATGTTAGGATTTGTTGATAAGCTTAAATATGTTGAACATGATGTTGCAGACATGGGGGAGTTTCCTGAGTTCATGCAAAAAGTTTACATGGAAAGTAAAGGAGAAGGTAACCCATTATGAGATCCCATACTAGAGCCAAAAAAATGGATTACAGGGCTATACACCACAAAATTATGAACCTGTTGGAGAATCCTCACTTTGGGAGAGAAAAGGACATGAATGCATGTGTCAAATAGTAAATTGAATGGGTATATGGAGGCATATTACGGATGGATATACATGTATCCATATATGTGGATCTAATTGTTGAAATCAAAGGATTACCTACATATGCAACAAAACCAGAGCAGTACTTGGATGAAAAAATAAAAGAAACAACCATAGAAGACAAGATGAATAATAAATATGGGACTGTCAGAGGATAGAAGGGAATGATTATTAAACAAATAAATGAACTGACAAATAGTTTTGCGAAAAAACTGATGGCATGCAAACTCTTGAGAAAATGTTGCAGAGAGGAAGCACCTACAGGTGTAATAATATCAGCCACGCAGTGCGCAAAGGAAGCCTACTTAGATGGGCTCCATATCTAGTGTTGGGGTCCTATAATCATATGTGACTTGTTTCTTCAACTATCTATTTGACATTTCTCTCATGATGAAGACATACGGTTTGATGGGCTTGGTTTATTTCACTTATCCCTTCATCCATTTCGCCTGATCCTTCATCACCCTGCCACACCCTTCATGCCCTCGCCCTCCATTTTTTCACTCCTCCACTGTTTTCATCCCTACATGAAAAAACAAGATTAGGATAAAAAAATTAGGTTAATAATAAATGGTTAGTGACATTTTTTAACACTAATTAGCATAATAATGTTAATTTAATTAAATTAGTGTAGTTAGATTAATAAACTAGGTTAATCTTGTTTTTTTTTTGTAAGTGAGTTGAGATTCTATATTACTGAGTAAAATATTGTAGAAAAAAGGACTGAGGGGTATCCCCTAATTTGCCAAAACGAAACCAGATCAGGGGTCCCCAATTTGCACTATCTACATAAGCGAAGGGATGGTTGGGCCGCCACCTAGGGAAACCGACCCAGTCTCCATAAGTTCATTTGAAAAAAAAACTATACCATAAGAAATGCATAAAAGTGATAGCATATAACTTGAGTTGTTCCTATAATGATAAAAAAAATGATCTTAAGTTGATGTTGCGCTAGTCCAAGCAGATTGGGTGGCTTTCATCTCCTTCCTTCCTTACCTCGTTTTCCTTTTTCTGCTCCACCGTGAGCATCCTTCTGATGTTGGTTGGTGTTTCGCATCGGTATGCTAAAGTGATGTCCATGTGATGGACATAGCGAAGGTAGAGTTGGAATGGTCCAGCCAATCATTCTATTTTTTCACTTTGGTTCCTCTGGTCCTCTACTATGCTGCTTGCATTGGCCTCCAAGTCGCTGAGGCAGCTCATGATTTCTATGATTTCCTTCTTGCGGCCTCGGTTTTCCACCCTGCTGGTCTCATTATTTTTTGCTCTCATCTTTCATATTGGCATTTTTGTATGCCAAGCTTCCTCCACCATTTTTTGGTAGAGGGTTTTCCTGGGCTATGTGGCCCCTGGGTCCCTTATCTTGTCTGCTTCTTAGATGAGTTTCGTCCAGGCTTTGCCCTGGCACTTGGTATTGACTTCCCGCTCCCATTTGTTGATGAAATCTTTACCCTTTGTATCTACCTGCTCGAGGAAGGTGCCTTTGGCCTCTCTGGCCACATTTTCCATCCTAGTGATCTTCTGGGTGCTTATTGGGAGTTCCTCCCCCTGGGCCCCCCTCTTACTCTAGGTGTTCTTCGTTCTTACCATATTTTCTTGAAATCCATGGCTTCTGTCATGATTTCTTTCGCTGCTACTATTCTCCCCTTCCTGGTCTCTATAATTGTTGCTAGTTGGTCTATCGCTATCCCTGATTCTTATTCTTTTATAGAATCTCCTTGGAAGTGATCTTATCTAGGTAATCATTTGTCCCTCGTAAAGGCGTATCTTTCGATCCTTTATCTGTGTTTCTGAGTGTGTGCATTTGGGAGCTCTGTCATCGTTCTAGCGCCAATATTTTTCCTTGCACGTTGTTCTCCAATAATTTCCTCCCTCGAGACCTGTGTGTGGATGAGGTGTACCCATACCTTCCCTCGGGCTATCCCTTTGGTCTTTGTCCTTTGTCGGTTGCGGCTTACCCTTTCCATTCTCCCACGTCCAACCCCTGTACTTCCTTCTATTAACAGGACCTTGGTATTGTACCCCTTCTTGTGGTGTGACTGTGATATGAATTGTAGCTCATGTTTAAAAGGTGGCCTATCAGATTTGGACTGGATCCTACTTTCCCTTCATTTAATTATGTATCTCCAGCCTCGATATGGTCAACCGTACCTCAGTTTTTGTCATAGTCCTTTGTCGCTAGTTGGGTACAATCTGTCTAAAACTAGCCACTTGGGATGTTAATCCATGTGGCATCCAAATATTATCCTTCCTTTCTGACCCCTTCATTAGCAATTCTATCTGCGAGTCCATTTTTTGAATGACGAACCTAGCGCAACTCCACTGTGATCCCCGTCTTCAAATGCTCCTGAATTTTCTACAAATAGTACGCCAAGCGTCAGTGCCTCTGTATTTTTCCCACTTTGGTGTCGTCTTGGAGTTTTCTTACTGTGTTGATGACTAACATGGAGTCTCCTTCCACTATTACATTTTCCATTCCTTCCTTGTGTAGTATCTCTAGGCCTATCTCCAATGCTCCAAATTCCACAGCGTTGTTTGTTGAGTTCCCCAAACTTCCTGTGTATAGTCGGATAATTCTTCCTTGATTGTCCCTGATTACTCCACCCATATCGGTCCGTCCTGGGTTACCCTTCGACGACCCATCAAAATTTATCTTGAGGGATCCCTCTAGTGGCGGTTTCCAGTTGCACTCTCCTAAACTTAGTTGCGACACCCATCTCACCTGATTGAGGTTGTGTCTTCCTTTCACTTGGAAAGCCTCTAGAATTCTGAGATCTTGATCAGTGAGTTGTACTCCTCCTGTTCGGAGGTTGCGGCTTTGTACCATTTCCCTTTTCATGGCTATTATTATTTCCTTGATCTTTCCAACCTTCCAGCTTTGGTTCTCGAAGATGCGTCGGTTCCGTTCCTTCAAAATTGCCCAAATGATCATGTTGAGGGTGAGGGTCCAACAAAGATTCACCTCTTCATTGTTGTTGTATTTTTCCTTCTAGGTGTTTATAGTTGCGGAAATACTTCCTCTGATCCTATTAGACTGACAGAAAATGCCTATCGCCCAGTCCCATAATTTTTTTGTGTAGGGACATTCATCTAGGAGATCGTTTGTTGTTTCCTCCTTTTCTTAACATAGGTGACATATTGAAGGGACTATGAAACCTCTCTTCTTTAGGTTTTCCCAGGTTGGGATTCGGTTGTGTAGTATTAACCACTAGAATATTTTTATTTTTGGCCATTAGGGGTTCTTCCAAAGCTTGTCCCATTGATGCATCGTAACTTCTTGGTCCTGGTTTGTTATGTAGTGGTGTACTTCTTTAAGATTGAATTCCCCGCCTGCTTTGTGCCCCCATCTCAGCTGTTCATTTCCATCCATTACTATAATTTTCCTTCTCCCCAATTCCTCCTCCACTTCTTTAACTGTTGTTGTGGTCTAGTCTCTATTCTGTGGGGTGAGAGTGTTCCAGATTATCCATTTTTTGTGTTCTGGTTCTTGTTTCCAGTAATTATAAAATCATGTTTTTCCTTGTGCCATCATATCATGTTGGAGCTCCTCCTGGTTGAGTTGTTCCATTATAGGTTCATGTTGCCAGACATCCTCCTAGAATTTGGCGGTTCTGCCATTCCTTATTTCCCAAAAGCTATGTGTCTAGATCTAGGTCTTATTGCGCCAGGCTAAGTTCTAGATGGTTGAAACTTCCCTGGTGCCTCTGAAGCAGATTTTGTCCTGGTTACTAATGTTCGAGGCATACTCTGCCTTCCATAGGTTGACCCATGGCATGGTCATTTCTTTGACCCATCGCCACCTAAGCTTTTCCCTATAGGCGTGATTGGTTACTTACGGGTCATGTAGCCCAAGGCCTCCCTTACTCTTTGGCTTACACAGCTTCTCCCAAGCCACTAGTGCCCATTTTTTCCTTGTTTCCGCTTGGTGCCACAGGAATTCCCTTTGTATGGTTCTTATTTTTTGTAGAATTCCCTTGCGGGATGGGAAAAATGACATCATAAACATTGGGATAGCTTGCAGAACAAACTTGGTTAGGATAAGTCTTATTGCCAGGTTGAGGGATCTGAAAGTCCAATTGTTTACCCAGTCTTGTAGGTTGTTAACCATTCCTTCCCACGTTGACATTCTGTAGGGATTTTTTTTTCAGGGGATGCCAAAGTACTTGGTTGGGAGGGTTTTGCATTCAAAGCCCAGGATGTTGGCTAAATCCCTTTAGATAGTTGGGTTGGTTTTAAAGAAGAAGATCATTGATTTGGACTAGTTTATCTTTGCCCCCGAGTCTTCCCCAAACTCATCTAAGATTAGTTTGTAGGCTTCTGCTTCCTTGACTGTGGGCATGCCATGAAGTAAGGTATCATCCACAAACTATTGGTGTGTGGAAGTTGGGAAATTCTTGTAGGGTTTGATACCTTTTATTTCCCTTGTTGCAGTTGCTCATTTTATGCTTCGACTGAGTCCTTCCATCATTAAGATGAATAAGAAGGGGGGAAATGAGTCTCCCTATCTGATGCCTCTCATGGGCCAGTATGGTTTGGCAGGGGATCCATTCACTAGTAGCGAGAAGCTTGTTGTGGATACTAGGTTCGTTATCCATCAGATCCAATGTTGGGTGAAGCCGAAGGCTTCCAGGGTCCTGACCATATAGTGTCAGTTGATTTTCTCATAGAATTTTGATAGGTCCAATTGTATTATCATTCCCCCTCTTTTTTGAAGCTTCAGGGTGTGGATTAGTTCATGGGCTTGGATAATATTGTCCATTATTTTCCTTCCTTCTATGAACCTCGCTTTCTCTTGCAAAACCAGTGTGGGTAGTAGCGGTTTCAATCTATTGGCTATAACCTTGGAAATTATCTTATACACCACATTGAACAACACTATTAGTCTGTAACGATCGAAATTTTTGGCTTCATTTTATTTGGGGATGAGCATAATCAAAGTAGAATTTAGTGCTTTCACGATGGAGGCTGACCTTCTAGAGTATTCCACTACCTTGTAGACATCCTGTTTGATGACTTCCGAGCAAGCTTTGAATAACTACGATGTGAACCCATCTGGGCCTGGAGATTTTCCATTGTGAATTTCTTGGAGTGCTTGGTCTATTTCTTCCTCCGCAATAGGCTTGATCAAGTTTTTGTTTTGTTCTTTTGTTACCATGTTATGGATATGCTAGGTCACCTTTTGTATGGCTTCCGTTCTATCTTGGTTAGGTTCCTAGACGATCCCGTGGAAGTGGTTTACCGTATTTGTTTCGATGTCCTTATGGGACTCTCTCTATATTCCATTCGGGTCCCTTATCTTCAATATTTTGTTATGGACTCTTATGGCCATGGTTGTTCTGTGAAAGAAATTGGTGTTCCATTCCCCCTCCTTTAGCCATCTGATCTGGGATTTTTGTCACCAGAGAGTTTCTTCCTGCTACCACCTTTCATCCCATTTCTGGGTCATCTAGATCTCCTCCTCTTTTCGTTCCTCATTGTAGCCCTCCAAAATGAAGGTTTCCTAAAGTTTTTTCATTTTTTCTTCTATGTTTTTATTCTCTTGGTTTATATTCCCAAATGTGTCCTTGTTCCACTCCTTGAGCCTGTATTTGATATATTTTAGTTTCTTGTAGAGTTTGAACATCATTGTCCCTTGCTATGGTTTCTCTTCACTCCACCAGTGTTTGATGTTTTCCTTGAAAGTCGGGTGTTCCATCTATAATTTCTCGAATTTGAAGGGTCTGTTCTTTGGTGTGTTCTGGAAGCTTGCTTTTAGTTTCACTGGCCAATGATCAGATCCCCCCCATGGAAGGATGTTGTAGTCTAAGGTTAGCCCCTGCATAATGACTGACTCTAACACTAGGAATCTATCGAGTCTTGCTGCTACCTAATGATGGATCATTCGCTTATTATTCCAGGTGAAATGGCCATTTTTGGTTTTCATATCTACCATTTCCGTTGTGTCTATGAATTTTGAGAATTCCTCCACATCTCTATCCAATCTTCTTATCCCTCCTTTTTTCTCCGCAAGTGACATGATGATGTTGAAATCCCCAGCTAGGATCCAATGGAGTTTGTTGGCTCAGTTTTTGAGATCTGATAGATCACTTAGAATTCCTCTCCTATCCTCTAGCACCTAAGGTCCATACACATTAGTGAATAAAATTTCCTCTGTGTTCCCAATGATTTGCATGTGGACCGTAAGGGTATGCCTTGTCTCATTGGATACTATTAGGCTTAGTACTTATCGGTTTCATAGGGTGAGGATGCCTCCTGCCATTTGGTGGCCTCCAATAGCCACCATCTTGTACTTGCGCCATTGTTGTTGACTAATTGTGTCCATTCTTTCTGTATTACACTTGGTCTCTTGGATAAATTAGAGATCCGATTGTTCCTGTTTTAGTCTACTCCTAAGGATTCGTTGCTTTCTTGAGCTGTTTAGGCCTCTTAAATTCCAAGTTATAACCTTCATTTAAACATGCGAGGGGGATTTTGGGAATAGTTTTTTTATCTTACCCGAGTTTATCAGTAGCACTCCAAGCTCATGCAGGGCTACACTGTTGGATTTCCTACCTTTCTCCTCTGTGTCTGTTTGGGTGAGATTTGTGGTTTTACTTCACCGGATTTGACACCTAGCTGTCCAATCTCCCCGTGTGCTTTCTTTAGGCGTCTATCTTTGGCTTCCTCCCTTAGGAGGAATAGGTACTAGATGCGGTCTAGTTGCTTTGTTGGTACATTGTCTACTCCCTGTCTTTTCCATTGCTCCAGTATGTTGCATGGGGGTGTTTTCATCTCTGATTTCTCCTCCCATTGGAGTTGCATAGCTTCCTTGTTCCTTCTGGTTGTTAGGTCGGTTGGTGGGCTCATTTGGTGTTTTTTCTCGGACTTCTTGAGCTATTGACGTATCCTTATTGGCCTATGGCCCTTGATTGGTTTGATCCCTTCCTTATAGGCTCAACCAGACTTCTGGGTTATTTCTTGCCTGGGATTTGCTCTACCTTTTGTTGGCACTACTTCTGGGGTTTGGTTTAACAAATCCATCCTCATCCTATTGTGGTTTGGAATTTTTCGTTTCCTACTTTTTATTAAGAGGGCATTCCCTGATTAGGTGGCCATGTTCATGGCATCTTCTGCATCGGAAGGGGATTTGTTCATAATCGATGTTTTGGATCCATTACTCATCCCTGAATTCGAGGCATATTGCTTTTGGGAGTTCTCCCGACACATCGATCTCTATGCATATTCTTGCGTAGGATGTGTATCTCCCTTTCAGGGTGGCTTTTGCGGTCTTTATATATTTTCCCAGTTTAATCCCTATTGCTTCGAAAGTGGAAGGTAACCAGTAGTCTAAGGGTAGGGAGTAGAGTCTCATCCAGACCGGTACCTTTTTGAAGGTCTCTTTTTCTGGAGAGAAATTCTCCTTCCATGGCTTCATGTACAGTTTTACTGATGCATGTAAGTATGGCCCTCCTTCAAATACTCTGTCTCTGTCCTCCAAGTTTATGAATACCAGTGTGAATAAATTCTTTGAGCCTAGATGGAGCTCCACTTCCCCATTTGGCTTCCAGTCATATTTGATTCAGTTGTGTAGCGCTTTTTCGGTGGGCCATAATCCCATAAATTTGCAGATTAGTGCATGTACCTTCATCTGATCCTTGTAGAGTTGCGTCTGCAGATCCTCCAATACAACCTTGGGTATCAATGTTGCTTTGGATTTGCATGGGTTATGCCCTTAGGTCCGGTTGGTCTTCGTTGTGTCTTGCTTCTCGTTCTGAGTTTCTCTTGGTTCCTGTTCACTGCATTCACTTTTCCCCTTGTTTATTTCCTAACCTATTCCATGGTCTGATCCCAAGGTGCCTTTCATTGGTGCCTTGAATACTATGCCCCTTGGCCCTTCCCCCTGTCTACCACTATCTATTTGTATGAGGTGGTAACCTTACCCCCTCCTCTGGTGCTCATTATGCCCTCTGCAATGGTCACGACTGTCCAAACCCTAACTTGTGGTTGCTCTAAGGAAAACAGTTACCTTTGTTTTATTTCGTGATGCATGTTAGCTCTCAACTAGGTTAGTCTTGTTAATAATAAATTAATTAATAATTAATAATTATATTAGTGTCAATAATTAGTAATTAGTTTAGGATAAAACATTAAACTAAAAAACAATTTAATAATATAAAACATAATAAAAATACATTTAATAATAAAACCATTAAAATTTTGAATAAATAAAAATTAAATGTAAAACAAAAATAAAATACAATTAAAAACTAAACTATATAATTAAAACATTAAAAACACACAAAAAATGAAAAACAAAAACGAAATTAAAACAGGTAAAAAAAAATTAAACATAAAACAATAATAAAACAAATGTTAAATCAGAATAAAACAAACTTTAATAAAATTAAACAAAATATAATAAAAAAAAACAAATAATAAAATTAAAACAAAATATAATAAAAACAAAAAACAAATAAAACAAAAAGCCAAAACTAGGCACACATCCCAAAACATTCAAATCAACGACATACATGTTACTCAGACACCCCTCGACCATTCTAACTTTAACAAGAGGTGGGCGTCTGAGTAAGTGGTTTTTCAGAGGACACTTGTCACCATCAGGTGAGCTCAAAACCTCCCCCCCATTAATACCACTTACAACCTCAGAGGGGTTCGAAAACCACTTTCCCCCCTCCAAAACCACCTTCCCCAAAATAACAAAAAAAATCATTTTCTCCATTTTTTTACCACATGTTTTCCTAGAGTGATTATGGGAAAACCATAGGAATTTTGAAAAACCGAGAGAGGTTTTTCTCCTTAATGAGATGAGGAACAAAATCCTCTCTCAGGTTTTTCACAAGTACCAGGGATTGGGAGAATAGAATCCATCTCTGAGCACCATTTTTCAGGTTTCCAGTTTTTCCTAATCTTGTCATGTTTTTGCAGTGGCTGTTTTGGAGAGATGGAGATGAATTTGGAAAAAATGAAAGAGTTTTTTTTTTAGAATGGAATCATCTACAAAAATTTCCCCCCATTTTTACACATACATATCATATTGGGAGAAATGAAGACGTCGCGAGACCCTATTTTTCATAAATTCAAGAGGCAGAAAGTCAAAGGACAAATGTGAAAGAGAGTGGATTCAAAGGCATAGATCACCCACAGATCCCATCAAAACAGTGCCAGATCTTTGAATGAATATTAATGATATCTATATATTTGTAATCCAAAATCAAATTGGTTTAGATTTTCCTAATTTCAATCCTGCTCATTAATGAGGGGATCATTGTAAATAATTTATAAATACTTCTAAATTCGAAGTATCAGGGGTTGATTAGTTGGGATCTGTTAGAGGAGAAACATTGTAGAGAAGCTCATGGAGCCTTTTTTAATCAAATTTAAGTAATACAAGTCAATCTTCTCAGGATTCCTGTGGCATATCTTTTTGGTGAAGTGTCTCTTCTATAATATGTTTTCCTTGTCACATATTGGTTTCTTTCTGAATTATTCAATAGAATATTATGATCATAATTTGTTTTAAAATACACTTTGTTTCTACCTTTGGACAAATTTTGTGTTTTCTACTAGATGGTTAGTTTCAAAATTCTTAATTTCAATGATACAATCCTCTTTCCTCACCTTTTCTTTCATATCATTCAACAATTTCAAAGCATCCAACAAATGTGCCTATCCTTCCCTGTGAGATTTTCCTATAGAAACTATCTTGATTGGATCAGACCTCTTTGACTCCATTTCCCAATGGCCTTCCTTTCCTATTCCAGCCAACCAATTTTATTAACCAAAACTCTGTACAGTAATAACTAACCTAAAATCTATCATAAGCAAAGTTAGATCAGACAAAGAGATCCCTCTCTGAGTCTTGGAGGGATAGATCTAGAACTCCAAGTGGTTTGATGTTACCTCACTAATTGCCTCCTCAGCCTTTGGAAAATTACAGAGTGCTAACATCTAGTAAACTTGTTTTTGAATGATTGCAACGATGTGTAGGACCTCGGTTCAGAATTCCACTATCCATGTCTAATCATATTGATATCACTGGTTGGATGGGGAGAACCAACATAAAATGGATTTTACCAGAGTCCAGGGAAATGTCGTGTAATAAAATATGCAACTTTATGGAATACTTCATATCCAAAGCAAAGAAAGGTGAATGCTAGAATTTTTTCCATGTACTATGATGAGATGCAGGAGAAGAAGGAAAACACATGGAGAATACTACCATAAGTTGTGAGAGATAATCAAGGAATATCCAATTTTCAAGATTCAAGCATAACATATGGATCTGGGCTAAGAAGGATCCTAAAAAAGAATGGTTGCAGTTGAGATATTATGTCATAAGGGAAGAAGTACAATGGGCTATGAAGGATTGGCCTGCAAAGTGCAAGGTGTTAGTAATCTCAAAGAAAGTACTGAAATCTAAACAATAAGTATAGACTGGAACTTCACAACATTCAACCAATCCATCAACAAGCACAAGGAAAATGATAGAGCGCACAAAAGAAACATGGGGTAGAACAACAACTAAAAATACAAGGAAGAAAAGGGCTTCAAGTCCAGAAAAGGAGTTCCCGGAAGAAATAAATGGAGGAACGCAGACCAATACCAATATTCCTATGTAGGAGGAAATAAGAGGTGGACATTTTCCATATTTTGATATGCCATCTCAAACCATGCAAACATAGACACTTCCGAGGAAAACAACAATGTTGCAGATAGCAGGACAATGCCAAATAATGAAGGCACATAAGGACATTCCTTAGCTTACACTTACATAGGATGATGCAGAATTAGTAGAAAAAAAAGAGAACGATCATACAATGAAAGCCTTGTATGATACTGAGAAGCAGAGAGAGGAAATAATGAAGAAATTGATATGGGTAAAATATGCATTGCAACAGTTGAAGATTAGTACAACACAACAAAAATATCAGGCACAACAACAACAAACCTCTCATGAAAGAATACTTCTAGAATGGGAGACATTGTAGACCATAGTTATGGGGAGTTGAAATTTTTGTATCACCTAGGGGATGTTGTAGGTAGATGATGCTACAACGTAGAGTCCACTGAAGGATATAGATCATCTGGACTTGGCACTGCCCAAGATTCCAACTAAGGTGTTGTACAAACTAGAGATAAGTGTCGCGTAGGAAATACAGTCAAGGGTCTATGAAGATTCCACAAGCTTATAGTTGGCCAAGGAAGTAAATAATACACTAAATATAACTCCTAACCAAGAAAATTTCTAGAGGGATGAAACAAAACAGTCCACTGGAAGAATAAAGAAGAAAGTTGAATAAGTATTTAAAACAATTTCTAACAATGCACAAGGAGAGAATATACCCACAGAGGGTAAAATTGATAAAATGCACAAGCTATGGAGACTCACAAAATCCAAATTACAAAGTTGACAGAACTCTTAGTACCTAGTACTCCACCAGAAGTAAGAATACAAGGAAAGCAGGAGGCTACCGATCATACAAAAAGCATTGTGCTCGTAATCTAGGAATAAGCAGAGCTTTACAATAAGGTCGCAAAACTATGGACAAACCTTCAGGAGGATGAAAACCTTCAGGAGCTGGACCAAAAATAAGAATGGATAAATATTGTGATGCAAGAATTGAAGGAGAAGCAGAAAACTATGACAATACTTGACATACTAAAAAGTGCACAAGAGTTGAAGAATTTCCAGGTAGAGCTTAAGTCCATACAAGTAGATAAGTATTCAAGGAAGACTCAACTAGAACCATTACAATAAGGAGAAGATCAAATGCTCACTGAGTTCGACACAACAAAGGGCCAAATTCAACAAGTTGGCTTGGAGAGTGGGGAACTATTGAATAAACACATTATTGCGTAGACTCTGGAGATGATAGAGGAAAATAACACGTAGATAAAATCCCAAGTGGAAGAAATTACAAATAGGTTTCAGATGCTCGAGAAGTCAGTACAGGAAGCACACACTACTTGGGTGGCTCGGGACGAGTTAGATGTGAGTGTTTGGGGCATGTTGGCACAAACCATTTTGGAACAAAATTAGAGGAAATGTTGATAAAGATAGGGACGAAAATAGAAGATTATGGAAATGCATGGTAATTAATGAAGGAGGTTAGGTAATGGACCAAAGAAGGAGAGCACATCGAAAAACTTGGAAAAGAAGCA
>SNQJ01S0015987.1:5862-18775 GCA_010110895.2 Picea sitchensis
GCCCAATAGGTTACTTTATCTTTTTCTTCAACTTTGTATAGTAGAT
Organism: Picea sitchensis; assembly: GCA_010110895.2. Classification (NCBI taxonomy): domain Eukaryota; kingdom Viridiplantae; phylum Streptophyta; class Pinopsida; order Pinales; family Pinaceae; genus Picea; species Picea sitchensis. The sequence goes on from SNQJ01S0015987.1 coordinate 5,909, forward strand.
CAGTGTAATATCTTTGAGCTATTAGAGGATATGTTAGGGGTCTTATGCATGTATTTGATAAAATTAATGATGAAATATGATTGACATTGCTATGATCCCGAGGAAGAATGAGCCCATGGAGGGCGAAGTTTTTGATGTGCAGGACCATGCCCGATGGACAGGTACCAGTGGATCGGTACACATGGGGAGATGATTAGCTCAGACCTCCATGGGGATGAAGAGCCCATCAGATGGTTGTTGGGATGGCAGAGACAGGACAATGATGTGATGAGCCTTTGCACATGAAGAAAAGAAGGACGTTCCACCTAGGACACTTCGGCTGAGCCCGGCCTAGGGGGATGACCCACTTCAGATGGAACGTTTTCCTCTCGATGGAGAAGACGTCACCTAAGAGATATGGACGTCACCTTGAACCGTGTGGCAGTTTGATGAGTTGCTGGCATGTGTGGCAGCTTGGAGGAGCCCTAAAAGGGCTAACGTCTGACTTCTGGATGCTGGACATGCCCAAAAAGGGCCAACATTTCCCTCAGAGGGGCTCGACGTCCCACCTTTTGCTCATTTTGTGTCTTTTACTTAACAGTTAATGTAAAAACAACATAATTTTTGTAGTCAGCCTTGTCGGCTGTTTTAATGACCTATTCTGTAAATTAAAGGTCATGGATTGATATATATTGAGGATGTTTTTCCCTCATTTGAACACAACAAAAACTCACTCTCTTGTGAGATCTCAATTCTTGCGCCCTACTTGGGTATTTTTGGTGTTTTAAAGTGAGGCGCTACTCTTGGAGGAGGATTTCTCTTGGCATTTTTGGCATTTCTCTCATGGAAGGTTTACAACTAGGGTTTGCATATTATTTTCTTCATGATATGTAAGTGTTTTTCCTGCAAAACTTCTTGATTGAATGGTTGTAGGTTAGTATTCTTGCATTTACTTGTAAATTTGTTGATTTTAAAACCCTAGGTAGCAAGCACACAAGTAGGTCATTGCTACATGTCCCCTTGTTGAGAAATATTTTTCAACCATTGAAGAAAGAAGGTATAGCCTAGTCGTTGCTACACTAATCTTCCTTTTTCTGAGCTAGCATTGAAGTTATAGGTTGAAAAGAGGAGACGTCCTAGGCCTAGTAGACTACACCTAGGGTTTCACCTTTTAGGGTTTGAAGGCCTTGCCTTTGCAACACTTTCTCCCTTAAATTTATACTTTGAGCTAGCCGTTTTTCCAAGATTATTTAGAGAAGGAGGAAGGAGCACGAGGCCTTGCTTAAGCAACATCAGAGTGAGCCTCCTTCCCTTAGGGTTTTGATTCTAGGGCCCTGCCTTTAAAGCACCATAGAACCCTACCCTCTAGTCTCTAGGTTTTAATCCTCTCGAGACTTTATGCCCTTACTTTTGACTCCATAAACCCCAAGGCACTGGTTAGATCTCCAACGTAGAGCCTCTAGTGTACAAAACCACCTTTAAATTTTCATTTATGAAACCCTAACTAACCCTAACACTGCTAACCTAGGTTGACGTCATAGTTGACACAACAAGCTTTTGACTAATATAAGCATTTGAATGATGACGTCAAGCATTTATTGAACAATTATTGATTGAAAATACTGTTGGCTTGGTCATTTGGATAGATATTGATGAATTGATGATCTTTCATAGGCTAAATAACTGAACGTTGACTTTCATCTTGTATCTATTGCAATTGATTATTAAATGAAATCAGATAGTTAAAGAAGTACTAACCCTCTGAGTTATAGCCTGCAAATATCCATATATATTGTCATTGTCTTGTTCCGGGCAGGTATTTTCAACAGGGCCTACACTTCTTTTATTGGCTGATTAGCCGGATTATCTGATACTGGTGGTAACCTGCGAGGAGGGAAATCTTAACACTTGACCTTGTATCCATTGCCTCTTCAAACCCCAGGTTACTGGGGATGTCTCCCCTGGGATAACCTCCCTAAACAGAAAGAACCTCCCCATCGAGGTGACATTGGGTGGGGAAGGTTCCTGTTACGCCAGTTTGTCCTCTATCCTATAGCCTATGACCTAAAATACAAATTGCGCGATAACAATGTCTACACTCATTTGCAAGAAGATGATTACAATGAGTCTCTAAAATACTTTTTAACATAAATAAAATCCAAAACTCTAACCTTGAAAGATGAAAAACCAACAGTTTTGTGGATCCCGTTTTGGGTAGTTTAGTGTATCAACTTCCCAGGGGTGTAACTTTGGCATACGATCTTCGTTTGGGGTGCACGATAGTTCGTTGGAAAGGTATCGTAGAGGATATTCATATTGGGGGGCCAATCAGAACCATGAGCTATTGTTGAGGTGCTCGATCCCAAAAAAACTTCATTTAGGCCCTCAAAATGGCCTCGAAAGTTTAGGAACCGAAAAACTGCTAAAACTAGTAAATTGCCAGAAGACTATTTTGAACCAGTTGGAATAGGTGGGTGGCCACCGATATCCACCTGGATCAATCCTCCCTCCTTAGGAAGCAATGGTCTCCATTGTGTTGAGTGCCCGAGGGAGAGGGAAAATCGTTTGTTGAATCTGCATCTTGATGAGTTGCTTGCCTTGTTGGAGAAGTTGTGTTGCTTAGCTTGTTGAAGTTTATCACAAACCTGTGGTCGGAAGGGTTGGACTTTTTTAAACAGTCTAGCTACATGAGATGAATGCGTGTAGAATGAATCCTTGCACTTTGCTTCAATCTTGTCGACCTACTTCTGCTGGACACAAGGTGCTTGGACTGACACTGCAGTGGTTGTGGTGTTCTTCTGTTCACCTTTTGAATAGACTGTGAAGAAGATGAATTTTGTAGTATGAGATACTACCTTGTGTTACACATCAAAATTCTTCACTTCGACAGTGTCACATTTTCATTTTCTCAAGTTTCATAAGTGTCACACTTTTTTTTGCAATAGTTGTAAGTGTCGCATTCGCTTTTCCTAAGTGTCATATTTCGAACGACACCATGAAAACACACATTCACTTTTTCTGAAGGAACCTCCTCTGATACCAATTGTTGTACTTATGCTTATACTGAGAGGGGGGGGGTGAATTAGTATAAGATACTTTTTACTTTAAAAATGAACATTTATCAATCATTCATTAACTTTAAAAAAGTAAATGCATGTAAACTCAAATCACATTACATAGAGTTTAATTTGGAAACCCTTGTGGGAGAAAACCATAAAAACTTGTCTTTATAAATGTCTGTAGGCACCAACGTATTGTTACAAAGCATGTAGGCACCAATTTCTTTAGCTAAGCATCAACTCAACAAGATATTGTGTAGGCACCAACCTACTAGAGACACTAATCTCTTCAGCTGAGCACCAACTCAACAAGATATTATGTAGGTGCCAATGTACTGGAGACACCAATCTCCTCGGTTGAGCACCAACTCAGTAAGACCTGTATAGGTACACCAATCTAAAACCTTCATACACAGAGTACTTTTGACTTCACCTACATGCTTCATACTTTAAACATAGTTTCAAACCCTAGTCAAATTTAGCCTCCATGCCCTATTGAACCTCATAATATTATTCCCATAATATAATTTCATATTGTAGTATCACAACCTCAAAATAGCCCACTTTGTAGCATCATAGACCTTAGTCCTTCACAACGCACCCTTAAAACTCCAAGAAAACTCCTCTTGTGCACCTTTAGACCTCAATAATACTCCCCATCTCCTCTTGCACACCTCAAATATCTTTTGTGCACTTGTGTTTGCTCTTCTTGCTTGGATTCTCTTAAAATGTGCACACCTATCCTATATTTAAAGTGTTTCTACGTTCATTTATTTGGCCAACTTGTAAAATTGGTTGGGCCAACCTATACTTTATGGTTGGGTTGACCTGACAAAATCTTTTATGTCTCTTCATTCCTACGGAGTTAGAGGAATTGCCATATACGGTTGGAAAGGTCTTGGAATAAGCTTTTCAACCATATATCTTATGCTCCCATTTGAGCTCGGTCTTCAGAGTAAAAATGCCTTCAAATACAGGGTATCCAAACTAAACATCAAAAATCCAAAAATAATATTTCCAACAACCTCCATCTTGCAATCTTTATCTTGGACATATGTAGTCTCCCCCTGTCTTTGAGATCAATGACAACAATATTTCCAACACATTCATGTGTCAAATCAACACTAGAGCACTTTTTTGGGGCTATGATTCACACAAGACAACAAATATTTCATTGCATAAATCTCCAACCATCTTTTTCTTCATCTTGTACTCGATATATGATTGAAAATACAACTGGAAATTACATTTTTGGTGCTAAAATATCTATGGGGAAAAAGTGTTTTCAACTTATGGTTTGTTGCAAGGATTTCCAACCACATATAGAAGGGCAACAAGCCCTAAGTTGGGAGCAATTGTTTTTTCAAGATTTGAACCCCAATGTTCATCCACATCTTTTTCAGGCAACCATGCGATATTCTTCGGGTTTCATATGATTCCATCCCAAGCCTTGGGGAGTGACATTGTACATGAAAGCTGAGGTGACAATATCTTGAAGTTTGTGAATCAGTCTTATGAGATGCAAGGGTTGCATCATGAAGGCTTTGCTTGGAGCAAGGATGAGTCGTCATTGTCATATTGCAACTCCATCCAAAGATGGATAAAGCAAGCTTGTGGATGCACATGTCGATCTTGGCATGATTTTGTTGCTCTTGTTTGCCCTCGTGAGTTGGATTTTATGTTTATTCATGATGTAGTGATTGCACCAGCTCATGACCATTCTATTCTAGATATATCCTTGTTTTGATTCATAACTAAGCACAATGGTATAACTTTTGACATTAATGAGATGCTAGGGTGGCTTCATTGGTTGTACAACTCTATACCTAGCACTTGATTTTATTAGTCTTAGTTTAGTTTAGGATAGTTGTAGGTCATGCTGTATGTTTCTTTTCATGCATCTTGATTGTGTTTTCTCATTTACTTGTTTTCAGTTATTGCTCGACCACATGCATTTATAGTAAATCGATGTTATGGTTTTACTGCCTTTTGTTTTTACCTTTCATCTACCATGGTGACTATATCCCCTTGTTTGTCTTTACTAATAGTTTTTATGTTAGAATGTAGTAAGTTTTTTTTAAGGTTGGAGGGATGACACATGGTAGACATATGACATCATACAACTTGTGACATGTGGCAAAGAATGGAGATATGACATGTGGTAGATTATTGACCTATCATGTGAAGACATGTGGCGGCATTTGGACTGTTGACTCATGTTGACTGGGCATGGTGGAAAGATGACTAGGTATTTAAAATATTAATTAATTAATTAATTTCCAAGGGCTTGAATCCTTAAGTAACTATAGTCTTTTATTTCTCACATTAAGTGTATAACACACTTTTAATTATATACCATTAAAATAACCATACTCCCATACATGCAGGATAAGATTTTTAACCAAAAAGTCGAATTTCAAAAGGAAGAAGGCGAATTTGAACCAAGGGCCCAGATTGCCCGGTGAAGATCGATCAACGACCGTTGAGTGTTCATCTTCTGAAGGCCATATATTGAGATTTGAGAATCAAAATCACACAAACTATACCTTGTTGGAAAGGTATTTCGACAAGGAAGATGTTGGAACAGGTTTCAAGGGTTGGAATTGGCCATATTTTTCCCAAAAATTGAAAGACCAATCAATGACATTTTTATGTCTTGTTGATAAATCTATTTGACAACTCAACTTCACGAGCTCATATCTTGAGATCCATGAATCAAAATTGCGCCCAAGAGGACTCGTTAGAAAGATGAGATGATGCAAATTGCATCTAGAATGTTTCCCATGGTTGAAAGGGAAAATATATTACTCAGAAAATTAAAACACAGTTCACTTTTGTTAAAGGCAGTCAAATTGAAAAAATTGAAAAAAAAGTTTATTAAATAAACTTTATTAAATGAATAAATGGGCATAAATTTTAATGACACAAATTCATTAATGAGAATCCAATAAATTAAAAATCAAAAGTGGTTTACTCCAAAAAGGAATCATGGAAAGTTCTAGAAAGACAAACCCTAACTACTTCAAGAACATTGAGAACAATTATGCCACCTCAACCACAACATATACCTATAAAGGAGCCAATGCAAGAAAGTGAAGGATGATATTTTTTTTCAATTACAGTGAGTCGAACACAAACTCTGCCCTTTTAGTTTTTTCTCGGTCCATTTTCTGCTACAATCATTTGTCATCTTGCCTTTATCTTCTCGGTATTTTGTGGGATTTAGGCTGATTCTTGGTTGTTCTTCTTTCAATCTTCCAGGTCTTTTCATTTTATGGTTCGCAGGAGCCAATCCCAGTCCTCTTCGAAGGGTGAATGCATTTTTATTTTCTTTAAAGACATTTAGTTTTGTATTTAAAGACTCATTATTATTTTTGAGACTCCAAGAGAGCTACTCGGGATATTACATTACTGTATTCTCAAAGACTTTTGATCAGAAGCTTGAGTTACCAAATGTTTCATCTATCATAATCTTTTTGGCGCTTTATGGAATGATAATTTAAAGCTCTCTTTTATTTGTGGTCCATTCCCTGTTCTATCTGTTTGTGGTATCGTTAAATGTTCTGAAGAATGTTGTGATGGAGATATCAATCCTTTATATTTTGTATGCATTTTATATAGTCACATTGTAAATATTGTACATATAAGTTTCTTTTAAAATACACATAGTCCCAAAATCTCAGGTGTTGTTTTCCTTGAATGTGAATGTAAATATTAAGTCTGCTCCTTCTTAGACTTTTGTTTTGTTTCATTTTATTTTATTGGAATCATAAGAAAAAGAGGAGTACCACCTCTCTAAAAACGCAGGGAATTCATATCCTTGTGAGGTTGACCTTAAGACTGTAAAAGAATCTCTTAGATCAACACTCTACAATTTTGGGGGCACAATCTTTTATTCCCTTTCCACCCATGGTTACGATCCTTCGCTGCTCCCATAGAATTTTGTGTTTTCTATGGATTTTTACTCAAGAGCTCTCCTATATATAGTCCAACAACTAAGGGTTTAGGGTATTTCTCACAAAATCAGAGATTGCATTATCAATTGGTTTCACAATTTAGTCTTGCATCTCAATGTCTTAGCACCAATGTCCATTATGCTTTTGGATTAAAGTTGGGTGGAAAATCTTGCAAATCCAACAATTTGAATAAAACTATTGTAACCAAAGATAGATGTCATTTATAATTTGTTTGAATATGCACACTTTTTACTGGTGCACAATTTGTTGCATATGTAAACATGACCGTATTTTACAGACACCATATCATCCAAACTATCATTATCACATAGAGCTTCCCATACATCATGGTGCTAACCTCAGGACGGGGCACTAAGAGACAATCGATATCAACACAACTCCAGACTCTAGATCAGTGCGGACCCATGGGACCTTCCCCCATCCCACTAGATTTCAACGACATGATTAGATCATATCCTTCCCTAAGAGATGAATGAGTTCCCCCAATCCTCGATAACGAACTACCTCTTCCAGGTAGCAGTGCAACGATCGATCCAAACATCCCATTAGTTCTCCCTCTAGACATCATTCTATACTCAACTTCCTTCATTCGGTTTCGAATATGGGTATATTCCACGACCGACCTATCTCATCACTTTTGGTTCTTCTTGTTCCCAGGTCTTCTCATCCTATACATCCCCACTTCAAAGTGGGTTTCTGGGCTCGGGATTGATGATTATTTATGCCTCAACTTAGATCTCACTCTCTACTCTACCTTACTTTACTTTACTTCCCACATCTTACCTTTTATAAGAAACCTTTTGGTACTCCTACCTTGTAACAACATCATTGTACTCAACAATCCCTTTGACCTACTTTTATAATCATTAGTCACACATTAATAAAATAATCTTATCTTATCTATTATCCCATAACTATTACAAACATCCTAACATCAAACTCCCAATATTATTAATTAAAATACGCACATCTCAACAATACTATAAACAACATTTATACCATCCAGTTATCCACCATATAATCCATCATTCACCTCCTCTCGTCATAAAGAGTCTTTAACTCTGAGATGGTGGGAAAATTTATTAGAGCTTAGTTGTCGACCAACACCAAGACAACCAATATCCGAAGGGAAAATATTTGTTTATTTTATATTATAATTTTTATCAAATGATAACTTTTATTTTTATTTCTTAAATGAGAGGTTCGAATTATGGATGGCATCCTAGAAAGCCGACGGGCTCTATGTCATCCAATAGCCCGTTGGGAACAGAAAACTCGGATGTCCGTCAGTTGTCGTAATGTCAGCGGGCTCGATATTAAAAAAAAAAACGGAATGATCATAGAAAGAGAGAAACCGTGTCTATGCCGTTGAATTTCATTTTGCACACATCAATAAATGAATAAAAGGTTCTGATAACTCTCCTCCCTCAGGTCTTCGTTGTATCTGTACTTGGATCTCAGAGTCAACAATTTCTCTTCTTCAACCCTTGAAAAGGCGACTGTGAAGATCGGAAGGGTGGATTTAATAGGGAACAAATCTGATATAACAATCAAGGCCGCCGTTGAATTAATTGGACATGGCTATTCTGGGCATTCTGCTACTGCAATTTAGTTTGATGGGTATGGCGGTGGCAGGGCCCTTGGGGTTTTGTCCAATCCCCAATCTGCAGGATACCTTTTCGAACAAATGCATGGCTTTCGATTCGGATTCACCTTCACATGGCGCTGCGGGGTTTCTACCTGACAGAGTTAGAGAGGTATCTCTCTCCCTTGCATTGTTTCAATGATTTTGTAGGGCTTCTTTCATTTTCAGGGTTTGGGAATTAAAATGATGGACATAATGGTAGAAAGCTACTTGAATACAAGATTATTCCCGTGCGCTATAATTCAATCCCTCTGATGTCTGGTCCCATAGAATTTCACATAAATTGATAGTATTGACTGCTTTTCAATTACCCATTATACTAATGGACTTGTTTTAAACTTTTAAAGGTCCCCAGGGTTTCCCTTTTTATGGTGAAATTCAAGTTATTTTGGGATACTCTCTCCTCCTTTGGTTTGGGAATGAAAACAATAGACACAAAGGCAGGCATGCATTTGAATCGAAGCTAGGTTCTGTCTTTTTATCTAACGTTTTCAGCGTTGAGCGCTATATAATTTTAAATAAATGTACAGTATTGATGGCATTCCAATCACCCATTAAAACTACGGACCTGGCAAGTAAGGTTTAGGGCTCAGAATCCAGCCCGCTGTGGTTTAGTGGTAAGTTGGAGCACTTGCCATGGTAATGACCCAGGTTCAAAACATGGCGGGTGTGCTCCCCATGATAGTGTGGTTGGTTAAGTCTTCACCATGTATGAGGTCATGTTAATGTGATAAACGTTAATTTTGTTCTAATGCTGAGGTGCTGTTAATGGTGATCCCACGCCCGAATGCATTCTTTGCAGACGAGGCCAGGTGCAAGTCCCAGGTGACTTTGATGGAAACATAAACCTCTCATTAGCTGCTTTGTGGCATAAGGTCATTTTGTGTTGTAAAGCTGATATTGTAAGCAGTTCCACCTTGTCCGTTCTAAAAGGGCTTGACCAACCACAAGAGGTTTCAGTACTGAAAAATTGCAGTTGTAACTTGTAAAATATATTGGAAAAGGGTGGTGCTGTCCATCATGATTATTTGTCTTTGGATGCTTTGCTTGTTTGAAAGGTTTAGATGGCATTGGCATTAAAACAGTAAAATAGAAAATCGGTCATGTTACTTGCACTTGCCTTCTGTTTTGAAATATCAAATATGTCCAGTACCTGTTTCTCAGCTCTTGCTTCTCACTGTGCCATGCCCCTTAGAGATTGGGATAAGAGTTGTCAACAGTGGTGCTTGGCATGGAATGGTTGATATTAGGAGTAGAATTTTAGTTGAAAATTGGGACTGGTTTAGGACTTGTCTACCATTTATGTTTTGACTTTGAATTTGCTTCTGAAATTTCAAGCCTTTTTCTTTTGGAACAGAAGCGCACTGCTAGAGATTTACAGTTGCATATTTGGCAATAGATATGGATTATGATAACTATCCAATTGAGCAGCACACTGTTCTGTGTGATCAAGTTTATAATTTTCAAAGGATATATTGTTTATATTGTTTGTATGCAAATTATAGTTTTGTTTTCTCCCCTGTTTTAGTAACTTCCTATATAAACCAATTATGTGTACCAACCCAAGTATCCTACTTGTTCAATCATACCTCATTATATAACTTTATAATACCGTTTCGCAAGCATGAAAGAGGAAAAATGTAACAAGATAAGTTTATTAATGTCCAACAAATGACCTGAAGTAGGTTAATGGGTCTGTGCAGTACATAAACGACAATACAAAGTGGGAGAAAAAAACTCCTATAAAAGCCAAAATCAAAGATAATCTGTAAGATCTGAGCTTAACTAACTCAACTCCAGAAAGAAAACAGATACAGTGCTCTGGAATAAAGCACAAGGGGAAGAGCCTCAGGGCTCCAAGTGCTTGTCGTTGATCAAAGGGGAGGGGAGTCTATTCTCTGAAGTTGAGTGTGAAACTCTTGTACCATTTGAGGCCGAAGGAAGACATTTCCATGTAGATGACTGGCTGGAAGAGCTAGATCTGGTTTGGGAGCTAGATGGAGAGGGAGTAATGAGACTCTCTGAAAGGAAGTGGAGCTGACTGTGTATCTCATAGTATAAGGGGCATCTAAATATAAAGTGCTTCTTTGTTTCTGTCTTTTGTATCCTGTTTATGGCAGATCTGCTAAACTTTGTTCTTCTGCAGGATCTGGTGCTTAACTTCTGACCAAAGTAGATGAGAGCCCACTTTAAGCTGTCCTGATCCTGAGCCAATGCATTCAATGTTGAAGCATAGCTGGGGCCACACAATGAGGTTGTCTCTAAACTGTAGGAAATGTTGTGCATAAAAGGTCATCTTGGGCCTCAATCCTCCAGGGGTGGTGATCCAACTGATACGGATGTACTGCCTATAAATATCCTCCTTGATAACTGCATTCATCTCTTGCTTATTAGGCAAGTGGTGGCCAGGAGCATCCAAGGAGTACATGAGCGGGGAAAGCGATCCATCGATATACAAACTCTGAACTGTAGGAATTGTTATGCATAAAAGGTCATCTTGGGCCTCAATCCTCCAGGGATGGTGATCCAACTGATATGGATGCACTGCCTGCCTATAAATATCCTCCTTGATAACTCCATTCATCTCTTGCTTATTAGGCAAGAGGTGGCCAGGAGCATCCAAGGAGTACATGGGCGGGGAAAGGCGATCCATTGATATACCAAATGACTGAAGGATATAGGAAACCTCAAAGTACCAGCATTGTGCTCTCCTGGGGGGGCGGATGTACTGGGAAACGGCATTGGAGGATTGGTAAGCAAGATATGGGTGCTGGTCCTTGTCGGTGGTTGAGTTTGTAAATCTCCGAAGATGATGTAACAACTCTACCAGTTTGAAGATAGTCTTGATCCGAAAAGGGCGTGCTGTGAACTTTGCCTGAATGATGGGCTGGGGAACCATTGTGTTGCATCTGATATTGTGACAAAGCAAAAGGGTTTGAACCGGCTCGGTGTGAGCTGGGTCCCCGAGCCTTTCAATTGTACAAAACCGTGGGACTGAGGAGGGAGTTTGGGTGAGATGTCAAATAACACAAATTTTAGTAATTTCTAAAGTCTTCCCCTTATCATATACTATTATTACCTATTTCAGCCAATTGTGAAACAGAGAAGGGATATAATTTTTGATAGGTTATTTCCAAAGTGGCAATGCTGTTAGAATTTCTGCATTCTTTCGCTATTAATGCAAAACAGAAATTCCACCTCCCATTGGAGGTTTCCTGGATCCAGTCCTTCTGAACTTGGTCATGCCCTGTCAACTAATTATTAAAGGTGGCACATGTTTTAAATGGTCTTGGCCTCATCGACTAATTATTAAAGGACAAGGACAAGACTAAGACTGGAGGATCATGATCATTCAAGTTTTGATATCTATCAAAAAGTTTGGTATTAGATTCCTCCTATCATCACTCGAAATTGTTGCCTGAGAAACCAGCTTCAATATGTTTCAAATCGACAGTTTAGGGACACTTTCTGTCACCAGTAGTATACCTCTCACTTCAGAATCAGTGCATGCTGATTCTAGGGGGTGTCCCTATCAGATATGAAGTTGGATCTTCTGAATCTGCGACAAGAACGTTCAGATCTGTATTGAATTCTTGCTGATATGCAATTAAATATCTCTGAATCTGCATCCTTATTCTTCAAATCGGCAAGTTAAAATTTAAGATCTTGAAAAAGACTTTTCTGATCTGCATTTATATGCCCTTGAACCATAGTTACCGGAAACTCCCCCCCCCTCCACCCTTGGAACCCTGCTCCGAGCTAATCCTCCATGGAAGCTTCTCCGGAAGCCCTCTTTTGGATTTCGGAAGCTCGCTCCGGGGTGCAAAATGGACGCTTCCTAATGAATCTTGCTGGCCTATTGCTCTATTCTTCTATTTCTTTAACAACATTTGTGGAACTTTACCTTGGCTCTGATTCTATGACATAAATCTGGTAATTGAACACTGTGGACTGTGCTAAAAATCTGTACTAAATGTTGTTATAGAGTTGCTCTCATGGTATGTTATAGAGTTGCTCTCTATGGATCTTATATTGGCTCTGTTTCTATGACTTCAGACTAAGGACTCAGGAAACTACCCTAGCCTAGGGGGAAACGCTAAAGTCAATTAAGCTAAGTCATTATAGATTAGAGTGGAAGTGCGAATTACCTTAAATTGATTAGCACAATTAACCCAAGAAACCAATCCTGTACTTCAAAGATGTTGCA
>SNQJ01S0015987.1:18947-54235 GCA_010110895.2 Picea sitchensis
CTATTTTGTAATCATAACTATTTGGTCATGACTCATGTTATTGTTGACAGTTGCTAGATGACTGATTTCATTCCATAACTTAATGGTTTACTTTCTATTATATGGCTTAAAAATTTGTATGTTGGTTTGTAAGTTTGTAATTGATAGATTCTAGATGGTTGATGCTTGAATGATTAATCATTGATGTACTACTACTTACTACTATGGATGCCATTTTAATGTTACAATGTACAAATATGCATGTTTTCATACATTCTGCAGCTAATTTGTCTTTCTGCATGTTTTTTTAATATAAACGCAATATATATATATATATATATATATAATAGACGCTTCTGGGATGCTTCACTCCCGAGGATTTTTTGAAAATGATGCTCCCGACGCTCTGCTTCCCAAAAACGCTCCTGCTTTGCCCTGCGCTCTGGCAACATTGCCTTGAACAGCAGATAAACCTTGAGAACAGTGAACAAAAAAACTCTTTAAATCTGCTATGATTTTTTTTTTCCAAAGAAAATAATGCTGTTTCCATTCATAGCTTGAATTGAAACTACAATTTTCATGTACTTTTAAGTTTTTGCACTTACAGCTAGCATGAACTTCTTGCTGTTCCTTCACAAAAGCTGATCCCCAAATCCCATCACTTTATAGTCCTTACATATTTCCATAAAGTAGTCCCACTATCTATCTGCTAGATAACCTTAGTTATACAAAAAGGATCATTTGAGCATTTTTAACAACAGAATCATAATAAAAAGATAAACAATTGTGCTCAGCACCTTAAACCAGAAGGAAAACAAACAGAGAGAGCTTCATCTTAAACTGCCTGAATAGGTGGCAACAGTGTCTCCTCTAGTCTCCTCTAGAGTCATAGTCTCTTCTAGCTCCCAGAAAATATGTGAGAAAAAAAATTTCTCCAAAAGAGCTGGCCACCATCTTCAGCTGATCACCAATAGGCCTGAGATATATGTTAGATAATTGAAAAAGGCCTTTCGAGTTAATAAGTAATAAATTTCTGTTCAAAGATCAGAGAGTTTCTCACCAACCAGATACCCCACATTATAAGACAGGGCAGAGCCCTAAAGTCCTTTAGCTCTTTTTGATGGTATCAAATTTTCTTACTAGCTTCCATAGAATCCGCTAACCACAAATTTTTGAATCCTGTTAATTGCTCAACTTCTGATCAGACTTGTTGAGCATACTGGCAGCTTATAAGCAAGTGTGATATCATTTCTTCATCCCTTCTACATAGATGCACATCTCTGGGCCTTATTCTTAATGGCAAGCCATAAGAGTACAGCAATATGCGGGTCTTCTTTGTGGTGTTTAGCTTCCAGATCAATTTAACCTCAGTTTCGCTTGTTGTGCTTAACAGAAAACATATCTCTGTAGACCAGACATGCAGTTTACCCTGCCAAGAATTTGTTTTTGGACCATGCAAGATATTCATCCTCATCCTTGAGCCTTATATGACTTCGATGCAAACTATCTGTATTTAATTTCCATAGATCAGTTGTTTCCACTTCCAGACCCAAAGATCGTGCATTTTTCGACCCCTGTTGCCATAGGCGGGTAGTGTCCTGATCTGCCACCTGATTAAGAGTGTAATATCCTTTTTCCTGCAGTAGCTCTATAATCTTCATCAGAAATCTAACTATGTTCTTGCACCCTATCCAAGGAAATGAGCCCTTTCTTACGTGTTCACCATTCCCCACTCCAAGCTATCCAGTTCCCAATTACCGGGTAGGCTTGGACAAGAGCCTTCCAGTGAGAAGAAACATTAATCACATTCTTTCTAGGATTCCTTATCCACTCAATTAAGGATCCAGGTCTGATGTATTTCTGCTCTATTATCTGCTTCCACAGACCCTCTGACAAAACTCTCCATAGACTCTTAGCTGCCAGTGAATTCCCAGGGGAATGGATAATCTTTAAACCCCAGCCTCCATCCTCTTCAGTCTTTGCAATGTTTGTCCATTTGACTAAGGAATCCCCTCATTCTCTCTTTTCCATGACCACAGAAATCTGACTTTGATTTTTTGTATGATCGGTGCTTTAATTGATTGGGTGATAGATAGATAAGATAAGATAAGATAATCTTCTTAATGTCCAACAAATGACCACAAAAGTAGGTCAATGGGACTGAGAACTACAAGTATGAGAACAATCACAACTCCTAGATAATGCCGAAAATAACAAAGAAAGAAATATAAAGTAGAGTAGTCTCAGAAAGTATATAACCATGACAAAGGTAAGGTGATCCAAAATATAAGTGAGTATGCCCAACTCAAAAGTCTGTCTGGTTTGACGATGAGGTTGTCAAGGTCTCCCAGATCAGATGGCTGAGGGTGAGGGGGGTGAACTGACCGTTGGCTTATGTCGGAGTCCTCAGGGATTATCGGGGAGTCTGACTGTATAACCTTGGGGGGATGTAGGAGCGGGGATACTCCTAGCTCTTTTGAATCTGGTAGGTGGTCTGACGGAAGGGAGGTGCCCTGCTCTAGATCTGTCTGGAGCTAATCCCTCTATCTCTTCGAGGATGTATGGACTGATGTATCGTACACCACCTTTGAATTGGTCTTGATGATGATGATTTGTCTACCCAAGGGAGGGGCTGAGGAGAGACACAAGGTCTCACCAATCTATTGTTCAATGCACTTTGGGACTTTGCCCTCCGTTTGTTGCTCTGATCTGATGGGTCAACATGAAAGTATGAGGTGATCGTTTTGGTCATCCCAAGGCGGGGCGTGGCATGCAGGAACTAAGATTTGAGGCAAAATATCTCCCTGATGAAGAGGGTTAGGCATCTCTAGTCTTGGTACCGGAAGAAAGGAGAGAGTGAGCCCCTTGAGCCCCTATATAGGCAATGGTAGCGTCCTTTGATCTCATAGTATATAGGACATCTAAAGATGAGGTGCATCTCTGTCTTCGGCTCCTGTAGGTGAGCACATTTGGCAGATCCTCTCGAACTGTGGTATATGGTGGTCCGGCTCAATCTGGAGCCGATGGGATCCGACTCGGAGTTGACCCAAAGGGATTATGAGTGAGTGCATCCAATGTCAACGTGTATAAGGGGGGCGGACAATGATGCCATCTCGCAGCTCCAAAAAGTGTTCTAGATAGAAGGACATCTTTGGGCCCAGGTTTGTTGAAGGCGAAGTCCAAGTGATTTGAGTATATAGTCTGTATATGTCCTCTCTGATAGCCTGATTCATTACTTGTCTAGTCGGCAAGAGATGGCGCGGTGCATCAAGGGAGAAATTGAATGGGGGAAGGCGCTATGGGGAGATAGTCATCGATTGGAGAAGCCGAGACGCCTTTGAGAACCAACCATGTGCACAGCCTGAGGGGGGAGCCGAAGCAAGAGCCCACGAGGAGCAAAGAGCGAGGTAGGGGTACCGCTCTCTCCCGATGATAGAGTTACTGAAAGATCTAATTCTACGAAGGAAAGAGACCAGGCGGAAAATGACCTCGAGGCGGAATGGATGGACGCCAAACTCTGCTTGAATAATGGGTTGTGGAACCATCTGCTTGCAGCAGATGATACGCCTGAGAACTACTTGACAGGATGTTCTGCTGTACCATTCAAAGAAACTAGTGTAAATAGCATATCACTATGGAAATTAAAACGATGAATCCTATTGACAAAAGGAATCTTAGATCTCAATATTTACACTAGTGAGGGCCATAGTAACAGGATTCGGCCGAATTGGGCCCTTCCACACAGAAATTCGGCCATGAATTCAACTTGGTTGAATTCCCCGCAAATTCAATTCATATCATACAAGAGTTGTACACAGCAAAAACAATAACCTTTTAACTTTAAAATTTTAATTTCTAACATGGAAACCTTGAAATATTCAGTAATAAGGTGTACTATGAACTCTCTGCCTGTAGGGAGTAATTTCAGACACACACCCCAATTTATTTTATTAAATATCACTGGTACGTATTTTTTATGTCAATGACATGCAAACTGTTGAATTTTTTTCCAATTGGATTTTTCCAACACGTTTTTTTTTCCTGAAGCATATCCAATTTGAATCCGAATCGGAATTCATATATGGTAACTATGGTGAGAGCTATATGTACACGAGAGAATTCTCACAGAAATAAAGATCTCCTCAAATGGCCGAAGAGATGGGATGACTTCTTTTCTTCATTAATCAGAGCTGTTAAGTACAATGTCTGAATAGTTTCAGATTATAATCACTCTTAACCAAAGGACCCAAGGGCTTTCTAGAATCATCACTTGTAATTTTTATTTTGTTATTATCTTTTTAACTGAAGCGGTTAGAAATTGTATCAAAAGGATGCTGCAGCTGCATTGTACAGTGAGTTAATACAATTCTTTCTGAGATTCTGATATGGAAACTTCAAAATTCCCAACGATTGTGAAGAGTCTTCCTACAGCCTGCGTTGCTCTTACATTTTTCTTCAAAAAACTAAAAACCCTACTACTATAAATTGTAACAAACTGTCCTAACAGTAATATCGATTTGCAAAACATGAAAGCCTAAAAATTATTGATTGCAGACAGATATTTCCCTTCTAAACAGGGGAGAGTCCAAGGTCAACTGATGGCACAACAGAATACTTGATTCTGCCTCATTTTTGTGCCACTCCCTGCTTGGTTTCCTTCCCCTTGTGAGAGGAGGGGAGGAATGGGTGGCTTTCTTCAGGACTCCGGCTAGGATAGAGATACTGATATTGCAGATGACTGAGCATGTGACACTGGAACTATGTGAGAGACTGCACCCTTTTGATTTTGCTTGTCCTTTTTTGCTTACTCCTCTTCCTCTGCTTCCTCTTTTGATTCATCTGGTTCCTCCTGTTCTCTTCATCCTCTGCTTTCACCTCTTCTATTCCTTTTGGAATATTGTTCTCTGTATCCTATTGGGGCTTGGAGGATCTGCCCCACATTTATGATGGTCTGTGCCAGAATAGGGGGCATTCAGCAATTCCTCATCCCTCATGATTTCCTTTTTTGATTCTTCTAAATTTTCAAGGTCTTTGAATCTATTATTGATTAATTTGGAAGGTCCCTCTTGGGATAATATTGCATGCCAATTCCCCTTGCAATAAGGATATCTTTGCCTTCTTGGAGCTGGCCTGAACTCATTATCATTGTTTGACTGTTGCTTTGAAGGGGGTTGTTCCTCTTGAAATTTTACACAACACTTGATCTATATCTAGTGGGCGAGTCAAATTGTCCAATGGCACTCAAAACATATTTTGAAAACACCAATAAAATTTTTAAACAAATCCCACGCGTTTTTACAATCTGCGTGTCATCTCTAGTAAGTTAATTCATTAGTTGACAACGATGTTAATGACTAAGAGCATACACACCACATAGTCCACAATGATATTTAAACTAGAGAATAAACCGATGTTACATTTATCGTGTTGGCGAATATATTGTTGAGAGTTCCCCCGTATTGGGTGTTTGGGAAGAGAAATCGAGAAGGGACGACCACCGAGGCGGAGCCTGCCGCAGTGGCGCCACCCTCCCTTTGACGTAAACACCTCTGATGCATCTGTCATCCCCATCGATGAAAGCCCGAGCTCACTAAGGTTTGCAAATCCACCCAAACAACCCTCCCAATGGTATCAGAGCTCATCACTGAGCAGTGCAGGGTAATCACGGCCAGCTCACGCAGTTGGTCCCTCCAGGTAGAGTACTTACCCATGGAAAGCTTCACCCGACCTTTAATCAAGCCCGATTCCACTCTCAACGTTCATCAGCAGCACGCCTCGCCACCTCCTTCAATTTGCCTCACCTTGGTAACCCCTCCAGGTCTCATTTGAGGCTCTCTACCACCCTTCTCTTGCTTTGTTTGAACACTGCTTCGACTCCTTTCTGTTGAGGGAAATTGAATTCCATTTTTATGGAAACCATTCTCAGGAGGATGGCATAAGACCTAGCTATGGACTAGGCCCCCAGTGACCTGCTAGGGGTTTGTAAATAATGAGACCAAGCGGTGGGTGCTGCAGCAAGACCCAACTTGAGGGGCCCAAGTAGATGGCCCGGTTTCTTGTTCTAGGACCAAGTAGTAAAGACCCTAGATGTATTTTAGGGCCCATGGATGTGTTCCACAGAGTTCCTTAGGTCTTGGATTGATCCTTGGATATGTGTTCCTTGGTGGTTGATATGGTCCATGAATGTGTTCCAGGGAACCCATGCTTGAAAGCATGGGTTGATCCTTGGTCTTATTACCTTAGTGGATAAGACCCTAGATGTGATCTAGAACGGCTTGGTCTTTGACCGGTAGATCTTGGTGTAATAAAAAGATGTGTTGATGTGTGATCCTCTTCCTCTCTGGGATGGTCCATGGGACCTAGGGAGTCATAGAATGGGGCATTATGTGATGTATTCCATATTCAATGATGATAAAGTTTATTGGTCTGCTTGAGAGATTCATATGGACATTTTAGGAACCCCCTTGTCTTTCCTAACCAGTAGTTGATCTTCACCTTGGTTTTATGAGTTTGGAGTTTTCATCTTGTTGGAAATTGGGTTTTAATTTTGTGTTTTGGGGTTTTGTAATGTTAAATTATAAATATTAATTAATGTTTAATTGACATTAATTTAATATTATATTAATAATATGTAAATATATTAATTATTATTTTATTAGAAAACCTAAACCCTATCATAAAACTATAAATTAGAACCTTATCCTCACTATTCTCTCCCACACACTCCACTCTCTCCCTCCCACACAAATTTAGGCTACTATACGTGACAATCTTTCTCAGTTTTGCGACCTCCTTTGCTTGTTGTCTTCACCAGGTTTTTGCTGTTCATTACCTCAGTTCTATTAGTTCTTTTGTTGGGGTCCTTCATTGAGTTGCTAGTTGGATGGTTGCTTGCTAAGGTTTCCTAACTAGATTTGACATCTAGTAGTGACCCCTTTTACGTGAGGATTTTGCCTCTCCTGGCAGTCATCCTTTGTTGTAGGTTGTGGAGTCCCTTGCTTTTGTTTACAGGATCTTGATCTAGAAGGTGTGTGACTATCTTGGCTCCCTTCATAGCTGCCATACCTCCTCTAGTTGCCAGGTAAGAGGTTCTTGTGGCCTGCTGTCCCTTTACTTGTGGCCTGCTGTCCCTTTACTGAGAGGGGGACTTGTGGACTATGTGAACTTCTCTCTTATTTTTCAGATCCATCCTTGTGTGTTGCTAGATATAAGGGTTTGTTGTTTAAGTAAACTGCTTGGGGTTTTTGTCACCTATTCCTTGGGGTTTCTCTTTTTGGCAAAACAATCCTATGTTCTCCTTGACAGAGATCAAACCCTAAGAGTGGTTGATCTATGAGCCTAAACTAGATATGAGAATAATTCAGAGGTTCACACTCACTTGTGTGCCAAGATCTTCATTCATTGCTCAAGAGGTAAATTACAAAGGTAAGTTTCAGTTGCTTCAGTTTTGATTTACTTGTTTAAGTTTAGATCTACTAGTTCTAACTTTTGTTTTACTTGTTTCAGTATTCAAAGAACTAATTGTTACATGCTCAAAAATATTTGTTGCTTTTAAGGAATCTGTATTTCTTACTTGTTTCCTAATCTGAGGAATTTTTATTTATATCTATAATGTGTGTATGTTGTGCAGTATAGAATTTTGAGTATTTTTTTTGTTTTCTTTCCTATTTCTAACATGGTATCGAGCTTAGAGTGAAAAGAGCTCAAGAAGAGTAAATTCTTGAGCCTACGTAGATCCAATTGTTAGGGTTTGTTTTGGAACTAATCATATCTTTTACTAAACTGATCTAGATCTCATCATGGCCTCCTCTTCAGTCAAAATTGAAGATAGACTTGTAGGGGCCTCCAACCTCAATCCTTGGAAATGTAGTATACTTAACATTCTTGAAGAAAGTGAACTAGAAGAGTTGATCACTAGAGAAATTGAAGAACCCACCTCAAACAAAGCCAGGGCAGCA
Organism: Picea sitchensis; assembly: GCA_010110895.2. Classification (NCBI taxonomy): domain Eukaryota; kingdom Viridiplantae; phylum Streptophyta; class Pinopsida; order Pinales; family Pinaceae; genus Picea; species Picea sitchensis. The sequence goes on from SNQJ01S0015987.1 coordinate 26,885, forward strand.
TACAAAAGGAAACAAACCAAGTTTAAAAGAATCATTTTTTATTCAGTTTAGGACAACATGATGCCCATCATTGGTCATTTAAGGGCTGCCTAAGGTGCTTTGATGCTAGTTAATCTCTATGAAAGAAGGCTCCAACTTAGAAGAGAATATGGAAGAAACAACTATGTACTTTGAGGATGGGAAAAAGATGAATCAATTGTTGCCTCCTTCTCCAAGATTGCTCAAACCAAAAAATCAGCTTATTGCAATAGGAATTATTGTAGATGATGATGACCTTGTAAAAACTGCAGTTGATGGACTCCCTGAGTTATGGGGAATCTTTCTTGCTTCAGTCAACGGGAGAGAAGCTCAACCTAACTTTGACGAGGTTATGGCATGATTGCTTAGAAGAAGAAACAAGACTCAAAAGTAGAAATGAGAACTCAACTGTAAGAGACCATGCCCTTTCAGCTAAAGCCAAGAAATAGAAAAAGTTTCCTCAAACTAAAGGCCAAGGTAAGAAACCTTAAGGTAGAAGTTATCTCATCTTAATCCTCATTTATCTAAAGTAAAATGTTTTTAACTGTAATAAGCTAGGACATTATGCAAAGATTGCAGGAACCCTCCCCCTCAGCAGAAAAGAAAAGGAAGATTCCAAGGCTGAGTTACTTCTTGAGAGCGACTTCAATAGAACCTCAGAAGAAAAGCAGGGACAATACCAAAGGGTAAGAACAACATCAAGAATATTATCTCATATCATCTCTTTCTGGCACTATAACCAAGTTAGAGGAGATTTGGTTAATAGACGTGGAGCCTCAAAACACATGGCGGGTTCAAACAAATCTTGCAAACTCTTGAGACAAGAAATTCAATGTAAAGGTAGAACTAGGTGAAGATGACACCTATGACATAAAAGGATTTGGATCAGCATCTTTCCAACTTCCAATCCCAATGTAATATCTTTTATATTGATGAAATTGCTATATTCACGGTTTAAAAGAAAATCTATTCCAGTTGAGGTGTTAAAAAGCGAAATGATGCTCAATGGCCTTTACCAAGGGAAGGTTCTCATGTGGGCCCTCAAGTAGGTCGAGAACATGCTATGACTATTGGAACTTCATTGATCCGGTTTCCATCCGTCCATTTCCGTTTCCATCCTTCCTTCCATTCCATCCATCCTCGGCCCATTCCATTCCATCCATTCCATTCCATTTCCAGTCCATCCATTCCTTTCCATTCCATCCATTTCCATCCACTCCTTCCGTCCATCCGTCCATCCATCCATCCGTCCGCCACTTTCCTTCCTCCATCCATTCCATCCATCCATGTCCTCCCTTCCATTCCATCCATTCCGTCCTCCATTCCTCCTTCCTCCATCCTCCTTTCCATCCATTCCTCCGTCCTCCATCCATTCGCTCCATTTCCTTCCATTTCCATGTCCGTCCATTCCTTCCTCCATCCGGGCTCCATCCATTTCCTTCCATCCTCCATTCCTCCATTCCAGGCTCCTTCATCCTCCGTCCGTCCGTCCATGTCCAGTCGTCCGCCATTCCATTCCTCCATTTCCAGCTCCATTCCATCCTTCCATGTCCATCCATGTCCTTCCATCTCTCTCCATTCCTCCATCCATCCATTTCCTCCATCCGGTCAGCCATCCTCCATGTTTCCATCCCGTCCATCCATCCATTTCATCCATCCGGGCTCCCTCCATCCATCCATCCATTCCATCCTCCATCCAGCTCCGTGTCCATTTCCTGTCCTTTCATCCTTCCTTCCGTCCGTCCACTTTCCATCGGCTCCATCCATTCCGATCTCCGTGTTCATCCATCCGTCCTCCATCCAATCCGTCCATCCGGCTCCTTCCTGTCCCTTCTTTTCTGTCCTCATCCACTGTCCATTTCCATAAAATCCATCAGGCCATTCCTCAATGGGGCTCTGTCATCTACTCCCGTTTCTAAAATTGGTCATCGAGATCAGATCTGGAATCTTCAGGGATGAAGATGCTCCATTGAGTGATTGATGGTTGGATGAGCATTGAAGCTTGTAACTGCAACAGAGAGGATAAGCTTGATTTTGATAGAGAAGACGAAGAGTATCAATTTCCAGAGAGGCTGAGGGTTCTCAGCATAACATACAATGATTCTAAATGAGTGGAAAGATGGCCAGAGAAGCTAAAGAGTTATTATGATGATCAAGCAGAGCACTCGAGTTGTGGAGGATATGGGCACGGTGTGGTATGCAAAGGATTGCGGCATTGCATGCACAAGGTGCACAAAGCTATAAATGCACAGTGAAGAGAGATTGGTTTCTTTGTTCTTAGGTTTGTGGATGTTGTTGTTGATTCATGCATGAAGAAGGATCGAAGTCTGGCCGGTGAAAAACGACTGATAGATGAATGGACATGAAGCGCCGCGAGGCATAAGCAGAAGAAACGAGAATGAAGCGTGGGATGCATCTTTGGAAACAAAATCTTATGAAGGCAAAGGTGATGAGATTAGTAAAATTTGTTATTGAACACTATATCCTTGTAATAGGTTCGGTGTTGATATTCATAATCGGGGAGGGTTGGGAGGTGCTAGGGAGGCAGTTATTTTCCGAGGAGGTTCAAGTGGGGGCTTGAACACATGGAGTTGGTGCTTCCTTCTAGTTGGTGCTAGAGAAATAGGGAGTTGGTGCTTCCTTCCTAGTGGAGTTGCTAGAGAAAAACAAAGAGTTGGTGCTCTCGACAAGTTGTAGCTTGTAAAAAAGAGGTTGTAGCCTCTTAATGAGTTGGTGCTCAAATGTGTGATAATGTAAAGAATATGAAATAATACTTATCATATAAAGAATTTTTTTTTTTTTTTTCCTTTTATGGGTTTCCTTGGGAAATATCATCTCTGTGTTTCTCATATATGTGGCGATGCAGATGTGCCGGTGAACTGTGTTTCTCATATATGTGACTGATGCTGAATGTGCCATTGTTCATTTCCCTGCATTATTGTGATCATCATTGAGTGCCTTGTAAATATTTTAAAAGAAACAAAATTGTTTAAGCACGGGGACAACTGATTCACCCCCCCTCTTAGTTGTCCAACAAATCATCCACTGTGACAACTAGAGCTGTATAAAGCTCTCCGAGAATCCGGTGTTTCATGACAGGTCGAAGCACATTGAGATGAGATATCACTATGTTCGGGACATGGTGCAGAAGAACATTCTCAGTATTCAGTATGCTCCGACGACAGAACAGACTGCAGATATTTTGATCAAACCATTGTCCTTGACAAAGTTTGTGTACTTTCGAGACAAGGTTGGTGTTGCTGAGAATGCCTCTTTTGCTGAGAGGGAGTGTTGAAATTAGTGCAGCTGCAAGAGCCATTCTCCTGGAGGATGGCATAAGACCCTAGCTGTGGATTAGGGCCCCCAACACACTCCTGGGGTTTCTTGGTATGAGACCAAGCAGTGAGTGCCATGGCAAAAGACCCTTGTGAGAGCCCCCAGTAGATGACTGGGGTTCTTGGTCTAGGACCAAGCAGTAAAGACCCTATGTATTCTAGGGCCCCTGGATGTGTTCTAGGGAATCCTTGCCCTGTGCTTGGATTGATCCTTGGATGTGTTCCTTGGTGGTTGATATAAGTCCCTAGATGTGTCTAGGGTCCCTGGATGTGTTCTAGGGAACCCATGCTTAAAGCATGGGTTGATCCTTCGTCTTGTACCTTGGTGGATAAGACCCCAGATGTGTTCTGGGACAACCTGGTCTTTTGACCAGGTAGATCTTGGTGTAATACCAAGATGTGTTGATGTGTGATCCTCTTCCTCTCTCCCGCGATGGTCCATGGGACCTAGGAGAGTCTATGAAGATGGGCATGACCACATTGTGTGATGATAAAGTTTATTGGTCACCTTGAGATTCATATGGACATGTTTTGCCACTAGGGAACCCCCCCTTGTCTTTCCTAACCCCGTGATTGATCTTCACCCTTGGTTTATGAGTTTGGGTTTTCATCTTGTGTGAGTGGGTTTTAATTTTGTGTTTTGGGGTTTTGTAATGTTAAATTATAAATATTAATTAATATTTAAATTGACATATTAATTTAATATTTATATTAAATAATATGTCAATATATTAATTATTATTTTATTAACCTAAACCCTATCCTAAAACTATAAATTAGAACCTTATCCTCACTATTCTCTCACTCACTCACTCTCACTCCTCATCAAATTTGCGGCTACCTCTGTGACAGTCTTTCTTAGATTTTGCGGCCTCCTTAAACTGTTGTAATCCTCAGTTTTTGCGGCCTCTGTTCATGCCTCAGTTCTATGGTTCTTTTGTTGGGAGGTCCTTCATTGAAGTTGCTAGCTGGATGGTTACTTGCTGAGGTTTCCTAACTTGCATATCTGTTTTGCTCTAGCAGCCGACCCTTCTTTTCTGTGTGAGATCTGCCTCTCCTAGCCGCCATCACTGCTGTAGGTTGTCGTCCACCTTTTGTTTACAGATTTGGATCTAGAAGGTGTGGCGACTATCTTTCTGGGCTCCTTTCCATAGCTGCCATACCTCCTCTAGCTGCTAGGTAAGAGGTTCTTGTGGCTTGCTGTCCCTTTACTGAGAAGGGGACTTGTGGACTGTGTGAACTTCTCTCTCATATTTCAGATCCATCCCTGTGTGTTGCTGGATATAAGGGTTTGCTGTTTAAGTAAACTGCTTGAGGTTTTTGTCACCTATTCCTTGGGGTTTCTCTTTTGGCAAAACAATCCTATGTTCTTCTTGACAGAGATCAAACCCTAAGTGGTTGATCCATGAGCCTAAATTAGATTTGAGCATATTACAGAGGCTTACATTCACATGTGTGCCAAGCTCATCTCTCATTATTCAAGAGGTAAATCTCTCATTTGCTTCAGTTTTGATTTACTTGTTACATGCTCAGAAATATTTGTTGTTTTTAGATCTATTGTATTTCTTACTTTTTTCTAATCAAATTTTTTTATTTAGATCTGTAATGTGTATGCTGATCTAGCAAACATAAATTTTAAAAGTATTATTCTTTTGTTCTTTTCCGTATTTCTAACACTTTCACCTTTCACAGACTTCCCTCCCTTTCCTCTCCAAGTCCTGTGCTCTGCCCAGAACCACCATGGCATGAGGAAGAGGCTCTCGACGAGGTCGAGGAAACTCCTCCTGTCAGCTTCCTCGTCACACTAGCTCGCGGCTTGCTACAGACTCTTCAAACTCTTATGAAGATCATACTCCGCCACCTATTCAAGTGGACATTGACCTTGTGGAGGCTGATGTCAGAGCCCTTCGAAGATTCATCTCAGACGATGAGGTTCTAGACACAATCTAGTCTTGGATTCGAGACATTGATAATACCAGATCCCGCATCTCTCATTACTTGCAGACGATTGAACTATATTGGCACATGAATCTCTTGCTTGGACGCGCTCTGATGGATAGGAAAGATGACCAAGAAGAAATCCTGCTACAGTTGGACGCGATGCATGCCCAATTGGCTGCTCCAGGACCTCAAGATGAGCCTCCTTGCAAAGAAGCTCGCAGGATTGGATCTCTTGACCCTCAGCTTGGATAACGTTTGAGCAACTTCAGATGAGGGCCGCCAACCCTCCACTCAACATTGATGCTTATCAGGTTCCTTTTTTTGTGGTTTAGTATTGGAGGCTCCAGGACAACTTACAAAAAAAAGAATATATTGTTGAGGGTTTGGAATTTAACTTATCGTCAATGTCAAGGAAAGTATCGAAAAACTTCAAAAATGCAAAAATAATATTTTTTTTTTTTCCATTTTTTTAAACATCTAGATCAACGACAACATCAAACAAACATATTGTTGCGTAAATATGAAAATAAAATTGATTCATAAGATGTATAAGATGTCAAGTGATAAATGACACATTGATATTGAATTCTGATATCTAACTTGAGTCCTAAGTCCTGACAGGATGATACACAATCACATCAAAACAAAAATAAATGTATCTCATGAGATGAATTATCATGAAGCATCTAGATACTGCAATGTTAAATGCACTAAGGAATCATAGGTTCCCTCTACCCTTTTACTAGCAAAGGTCATCGCTCTTCCTTTGGAAGTAGTAGGTACAGGTGTCGGGGTCGAGCTTGAGGTGGAAGGTGCTAGGGCTAAGGTGGGAGCCGAAGTGAGATTTCTTCTCCTAGCTACTTGTCTTTGTGGAGGTGGTGGTTGTGATGCACGCTTAGTCTCCTCCTCCAAATTTGTCTCCATTGGAAGTGGAACCATCCTCATTCAATTCCCCTCCTCCTCCAACACATTCGCATCTTGTTCCAACCACTGAGGTGCCTCCTTGATGATAGGTCTCTTAGCCTCCACCATCCATGTACTCGTGGTATCAATCAATTTCAACAAAAATGGCATTGTGTCAAGTGCTTTGTCAATTTGCTGCACCCATAGTTTGAGATTGTAGTAGACATAAACCATGTCATCAAGGTGGCAAGCATGTTATTTGTATGAGGGCCTTATTTTAATTAGAGGATGACGAGCATAAATCAAAATGAATGAAATTATAAAAAATTAAATAAATAATTCGAACATTTCAACTTGTTGCGCTTCTTGGAGTGTATTTAAAAAAAAACACTCCAGTTGCGCTCGAACCTTGAAGAGCTACAAGTTTGATGGAGCACTTGAATGTAAGTTTTTGTAACTCTGGGACTCTTCTGCCATAGTTTATCCACCAAACATATACAACGAATAAACAAAAAGGAAAGACCACAAATTATATTTCCATTGAGTAACAAATAGATAGAAAGAAAAGACTTTGAAATTTGAAAGTTTGAAACAAATTGTACTTGGCATCCTAGTGGTCTTGTCTTGGACAACCATGTCATAACCAAATGCCTTGGACAACCGTGTCATAATGAAATGTCCCAGTGGCCAACCTATATATCTCCATTTGTTTGGAAATCTCCGAGTGTTCGGTGGTAATCAAAACCATCCTCTAAACACATTGGAGGAATCCATCCATAACCTTAACATCAAATCTGAAACCATAGGATTAAGAGAACGTGGGGTTGAGGTAGAGCCCCACTACATGAATGGGACAACGAAGAGTATTGTTCCATCACTCATCAATCAAGCTCCATATTTGGGCTCGTTTGGTGAATCCCTCCTCTCCCTTTTCCTCAAAGTAGCAATAGATATCTTCCTTGGCCTTATCCATGGCCTCATACACGTTTGCGGGCTTGTCACCATCATCCAAACAAAGAACCTTTACCAAAGGTTTGCTAATGGTACACACCTCTTGCACTCCCATTTAATAACTTTGATCATGTCTCCACAGGTAATGCTATGCCTTGCCCTTTTGATTTAGTGTTGTATACTCAAGCATTTCACTCATTTGAAAGAAATATCTCCTGCAACTCCAAACATAGGATTTTGGATAGACTAAAGAGAAATGGAGCTAGTGGTGAAACGTGTGATTGCGGGATGCACCAACTCCTTGTTCCATGTGAATTGTTTCGTGAGTCTAAGAACCCACACACACACATATATGTCGTGACACTCCTAGATGATTCAATGATTTCCTTGATTGAAGAAATTTTGCCCATGTCCTCTAACATCAAATCAATGTAATGGGTGGCACAAGGAAATCGATACAAGGTCCGATATATATGTGTGTTTGTGTGGTGACACTTCTAGTTGATTCGATGATTTCCTTGATTGAAGAAATTTTGCTCATGTCCTCTAACATCAAATCAATGCAATGGGTTGCACAAGGAGACCGAAACAAGGTACAATACCTCTGCATAAGCAACCAACCAACAACAACATAATTAGCAACATTGTCTGTAATGAGGTGGACAACATACGACAGACCTATCTCCCATATGAATCGATCTAACATCTCACATAATAATTTTGCATCTTTAACATATGTAGAGACACAAATAGATTTGATAAACATTGTCCCTGTGGGACAATTAACCAAGAAATTGAGAATGGACCTGCCCTTCCCATCTCTATCTCTATCCAATCATCTAACAAAATGGTGCATTTGGTGATCTCCCATGATTCCCAAAGCTAAGCCAATCTCAGAGTGCAATTTGTATTTTCCTCTTGAAGGAGAGGCCCTCTCAACTCATTATAGAAAGAGTCCTTGTACCTTGGGCCAACAATAGCATCAACTTCAAACTTTGAATGGTAGAATAGGTTGTTCATGGCAATGTCGAGAGGAGTGTCACTCCATAGAAAACATTTGGCCACAAGCTTCTCGGCCTCATGCTTCTCCCTTGTTTTAGTTATCAACCTAAGAGAACGTTATCCCATAGGAATTGACTTTCGTACAAAGAAAGGTGAGAATACCGAGCCCATCGTGGATGGTGTGGTTGAGGATTGGGTTTCCTCCACCCATGGGAAGCTTGTGGTTTGCATGCTTCTTGCTTCTACTCTAGTTGTAAGTTTGAACCTCAATTTTTCCTTCTCATCTATCTTCCTAGCGATATCAAGAATTGATTAATTTGCAATATGGATGATTTTTGGGGTAGATGAAGGGCGACTATCCACTTCATGCCTTGGGTATCTGGCAAGGTGGTACTTCTTCGAAATAATTGTTTTCCACATAGCTTGCACCTTAGCCTCTGTTAATTACAAGCCTCAATTGGGTCACCATATTCCCATAGTGGGTCCAATGGCTTTGGCATTTTGTAGGGCTTTGATTAAACCTATGGCACAAAACAAAAATGGAAATCGACATAAAAGAATGCTGTAATTAAAAAATTAGAGTTAGATAAGTGTTAAATTTCCCATAAAAACTGACAAGAAGATGTAAATCTAATGGACATTGAAACCCTATACTAAATCTTGAAAAACAAAGAAAATGCAAACATAATATTTCATACATACATGTGAATATGTATATGGTAGATTGGAGTCAATCCCCACTCCAAAATAGCGTAGTGAATGGCAATGAAAACATCGGATTTACCCTTGTTTGCTCGATGGAAATGTCAATTTTTATTCATCTAATTTTAGATCCGAAAGTTACTTCCAAGTGACCCAAACAATAAGCCCTAGGGCTCTTATCACTGAATAATTTTACACTAAAATTATGATAGAAAATTACAGCAGTGGAAACATAAAGATCATAGAGAAATTATCCATGCACATGAGACACAATTTCCTGTTCTGTAAACTTTTCTAAATTTAGAAATTCTGAGGGCAAAATCAGACCTCCCAACAATTCACAAAATCACCAAATCTGAGGACAAAAATAGTCCTCTCAAAATCAGCAAAACCAAAATCAACAATTTTCTGGAAAAACTTCTTAACTTGCACACTTGTTGACGTCACTTGTATGACCTGCGGACGTTAGTCGTACAGACTGCTGACGTTAGCCTGTACGGACTGTATTTGCCCAGAAAAATTCACACGTGCGACCTTCTTTTCCTACTGTACAGTTGTCACACGTGTGGCTGTACAGACATGCTACTTCCACACGTGTGGCTGTACCTTCCCCTCACACGTGTGGCTGTAAAAACTTGCTACTTCCACACGTGTGGCTGTACCTTCCCCTCACACGTGTGGCTGTAAAAACCTGCTACTTCCACACGTGTGGCTGTACCTTCCCCTCACACGTGTGGCTGTCCTCTCACATGTGTGGCCTCTCTCTTGGATGAAAACAGAAAAATAGAATGTCCAAGAAACCCTAGGCTAGATTTGTCAAAGTGCAAAATTTCCCTTGCTGAAATCACCAAGCTCCCTAGCACAAGTGCTCACTCACTTATGCTAACTCAATAATGCCACAATGAGATTGTCACAATCTCTCCTTTCTAATGAGTCCTCCACTAAAATCAACGTTAAATTAGAATTCTTTATTCACACACGTGGGTGTGAAACCCCAACACAAGCCCCCAAAGCCCATCAACAAGCTCATGAAGCCTCAAGCACCAATCCAAGGGGGTTTTCACCAAACGAAAGTCCAATGAGGTGCCAACAAAGATTCCCACATCCCCGACACCAAGGCCACTTGTGGGAATACCTTTCGAAGATACAAAAACATCAATACTCCCTCTTAGCGAGGGAGGTATTCTCACCCACTCCAGTATCACCTGAAAGTAGCATTGTCTCCCACATTGGAAGTGGCTTTGCTTCCCACATTGGATTTGCTACAACAATTGCTCTCCATTCCACCTGATTGGCTGCTCCCTCTATTACTGAAGCAAGTCCCGTTGTATGGCATGTTTCCTCCTTAGAAGACACGCTGCTCTTAGGAGCCTCCTGCTTCTGAGCTTCTTGTTTGGCTTCCTCTACCCATGAAACCTTCCTGACAGTCTTGGAAGACTCCTCTCTCCCATTTGAACCTGAAGGTAGACTCCCTTTGAATGGCTGACTCTCCCTCTTAGCCTGCTGACTCCCTCTGAAGTTGGACTCTCTCTGAAGTCGGGCTCTCTCTGAGTTTGCACAACCTTCGAAGCTACCTGCTCCTTGTTCATTGTCACTCTGCTACTGTTGGCCATAGCTCGCATAGGCTGGCCCTTCAACCTATACAGGTTGCTCTCTCTAACTCTGAGAACCATTGCTGAGTCAGAGCAAGATCCTCTGGGCATGAATAACACCTGTCCATCCCGGAACAAAACAACATAGCCCTTCTCCTCAATCGCTGAGACTGAGAGTACTGTCCTCCCGAATTTTGGCATCCATAGCACATTTGTCACCCTCAACACATCTGCATGCTTGGTTCCCATACCAAGCTCCATGCACATGTCCGAGTTGGTCTTTGTGAAACTCTCAAACAACTCTCGTGTTCCTGTCATATGACATGAGGCTCCATTATCCACCAACTAGGTTCCACTACTGGAGATTGCACCAGAAAGGTCAGAGACCAATAAGAACTCCCTCCGAAGCCTATCTGCAACCTCATCAACCTCTACCGCTGATGCCTGCTGCTTCTTTCCCCCATTCCTCCACTGTAGACACTGTGAAGCACAATGACCAAACTCATGACAAGCAAAACACTCGACCTTGCTCAGGTCCTTCTTCCTCGTTGGCTATGGAGAAGCCTCTCTCTCGGGAGAACCACCTTTTTCTCCCTTCTTGGTATGAGCAACCAAGGCTTGGTTCTCATCACTGCTGCCTTTATGCTTGCCACTCCTGGACTCTAACCGAGCCTTCTCCTGGATGCAATTGGTACATATGTTAAATTTACTTGCAGCAGCGAGATCCATTCTCCTTGAAGATGGCTAAGACACCAGACAAAGTCTAGGGCCCCGATTACCCCTCTTGTGAGTGTAGTGCGGGACCCAAATTGATAAAGACCCTAGACATATGTCTAGGGCCCACAGGCTGAGTCGGGTAACCATCACCAGGGCATGGGAGTCTTGAATCTGGGACCAAGCATTTTGAAGACCCTAGATATCTCTAGGGCCACAGTTTGTAACCCGGGGTAATAAATACACAGGGACATGAGAGTCTTAATTACGGGACCAAGCATTTAAAACCCTAGATATCTCTAGGGGCCCACAGTTTATAACAGGGTAACCATCTGAGGCATGAAGGTGGTCACGGGACCAAACATTTGAAAACCAGATATCCTCTAGGGCCCACACTGCTTAACCCGGAGGCCAACCATGCACAGGGCATGAGAGTCTTGATGCAGGACCAAGCATTTAAGACCCTAGATATCTCCTGGGGCCACTGGTGCAACCCGGGTACCCATGCACGGAACATGGAGTCTTGAGAATTACGGGACCAAGCATTTAAGACTCCCTAGATATATCTAGGGCCCTGGGACTGGGTCCAGGGTAACCATCTTGAGGGCATGGAAGTCTTGAGAATGCAGGACCAAGAAGCATTTTTAAAGACCCTAGATATATCCTGGGGCCCTGGAGGCCCCAGGAGTCCGGGGGTGCTCATGCCCAGGGCATGGGTTGATCCTTAGTCTCGTACCTTGGTGTAAAACGGTGTTTATGAGCTCCCTTGAAGAAGGACATAACCACAAGAGGATAAAGTCCCTTAATAGGTGATGATAAAGTAATGGGTTCACCACATAGCAGAAGGAATGAGTAATGCCACCTTGGTAACCCTCTCTTGCCCTTGGTTGATTGTTCTGGTTGGTTGTGGGCTTTATCTTTTGATTGTGGAGCTTTGTTTTATTGATTATGGGCCTTTTGTTTTGCTTTTTGGGTTATAATCCTTGTCACGTGCTTAAATTTATAATTTAAGCATGTGACAACAAACATAACCCATACTTACCTAAGCTAGCCCTAATCTAGCCCCAACCCTTACCCTATCTACTATATAATGAACCCTCCTACTCCTAACACTCACACCTTACCTTCTTCTATTGTGTTAGCGTGGAAGCCTCCTTGATGGTGCGGTCTCAGTTCTAGCAAGCTGAAACGTGTTGCAGTCTTGATTGGTGGAGGTTTCATGTTGTTTATCCTGCTAAGTATGAGATGCCTTTTGAAGTGCTAGGGAGGGTGCAGCTCCTGATTGGATGAGTGCCGCTGCCTGTATAGAGGTGCTGCTGGCTGCTATAGGGGTATTTCTTGTGGTTGCTGTCCGCTTGTGTGACTGCTGCTTCTCTTTTGTGATCACGGTGGTCTGCTGTATCAATTCCATATGTGCTGAGGAGAGCCGCAGCATTAAATCTGTTGAATGATTGGCTGTACCATTGCTTGCTGTGGGTGTCACCTTACTGCTGTGTGTGCCGAGCCCATCTCAGCCGTGGGGTTTCTCTGTTAGGGTGTGTTTCTTGTTTTGGGTTCCAGTTACCTTAACTATGGTGGCATGAAAGTTCTTGCAAGCGTGGGCATATAGATCCCAAATAGATCTGAACCATATCTTTAACTGAGCGCAACACACAGGACCTTTCTCTATTGTGGCTGTGTATCTTCTTCAGTGGTAAGGCTATTGACAGGTATGGTTTCTACTTGATTGCTTATTGTTAAATTGAATTCAAACTACTGTTATATGAGATCTGCAGTTACACTTGGATAAGTCTTTGTATTTCTGTTTAGAATCTTTTTAGAGAACTGCTGTTAGAGATCTCTGCTGTTATACATTTAGAGGGTTTTCTTAACACTGTTTGAGATCTGACTTGTTACTTATAGACTGAGTTTACTGGAGCATTGAATAAGCTTTGTCTAACCTGCTTATACAGTTTTAAGATCTGTGATTTATTAATTCTTATACTGTCACTGTTTTCCATAAACTTATTTATATATGCTGTCTATGCTTCAGATCTAAATTATCTTTGCTTTGAAATTAAAAGACACTGCTGTTTTCATCTTACCCTAATATTCCTAACAGTTTGTCAAAATATGGGTATATCTCGTGCACAAATCCCCTACAAATGGTTCCCCAAGACCCATGAAGACCACTTTCATTGCTACACATTCCGAACTTCGGTATCATCAAATTACCTCACTAATGGCTGCAAGTTGATCACGGATCCGAGTGGTCCTCATGAGGTAGGTAACAACTGTGTCCGAATTGGACATCTCAGCAGCTTGGAGTTGGTGCTTCAAAATCAATTTCCAACCTACATTCCCGCTTTGGTACAAGCCTGCTAAAGCATCATACATATCTTTAGCTGTCTTCTTCTACTCAAAAATGCGAGGGATCAGATGATCTTTCATGGAGTCCAACAATACCATGGCCTTCACCTCCTTCCTATGAGCTGCCACCAATTCCTGTGGATCAGTGGGACTTGGAACCACACCCTCAACGCACTCTTTGAGATCATTCTCCTCCAAAATAAGGAGAATCCTAGCCTTCCAAGCCCTAAAGAGTTTGTTGCCCCTTCCAACCTGTCCTCCACTCTAAAAGTGTTCACCATTGTGACCTGCCCAGAACAAATTCACAAAATCTGCAACAACAAATCTGTTGTACCACCAAACTGCTTTCTGACAGGATCATTTACTCCTCAAAGAGATGAAATCTTGCCCTTCAAACCTAAAAAGTTTGTTGCCCCTTCCAACTAATCCTCAATCTTAAGAGTGTTCACCATTGTGACCTGCCCAGAACAAATTCACAAAATCTGCAACAACAAATCTGTTGTACCACCAAACTGCTGCGGCAAGTGTCTCAAGAGATGATCCTTCTCTCTCTTCAAAGCCTCAACTCTGATACCATGTCAATTTTAATGCATCTAATTTCAGATCTGAAAAATTACTTCCAAGTGACCAAACAGTAAACCCTAGCTTTGTTACATCACTGAATGATTTTACATTTTAAATTATGGCAGAAAGTGCAACACAAACATAAAGATCAGAGATAAATTATCCATGCACATGAGATACAATTTTTTGTTCTGTAAACTTTTCCAAATTTAGAAATTTTGAGGACAAAATCAACCCTCCCGACAATTCACAAAAATCACCAAATCTGGGGACAAAACAGTCCTCAAAATCCTTAAAATCAACAATTTTTCAGAAAAACCTCCTCACTTGCAAACCTGCTGAGACCTGTACGGCCTGTTGATGTCAGCCATATGGACTGTTGATGTCAACCTGTATGGACTGTCACCTGCCCAGAAAAATTCACATGTGCGGCCTTGTTTTGTCTCTCACACGTGCGACCCGCTGTACGACTGCCACACGTGTGGCTGTACGGACTTGTTCTGTACCACACATGTGATTGTACGAACTGTTTTGTACCACACGTGTGGTTGTACGGACTTGCTTCTTCCACACATGTGACTGTATGGAATGTTCTCACGTGCGGCATGTATTTTCCTCATATGTGTGGCCTCTCTCTTGGCTGAAAATAGAAAACACCTGCTGAGACCTGTACGGCCTGTTGATGTCAGCCATATGGACTGTTGATGTCAACCTGTATGGACTGTCACCTGCCCAGAAAAATTCACATGTGCGGCCTTGTTTTGTCTCTCACACGTGCGACCCGCTGTACGACTGCCACACGTGTGGCTGTACGGACTTGTTCCGTACCACACATGTGACAGTACGGACCTGCTGCTTCCACACGTGCGGCTGTACCTTCTCCTCACACGTGCAACTTGTCTTCCTCTTCAAACGTGTGGCTGTCCTCTCACATGTGTGGCCTCTCTCTTGGCTGAAAATAGAAAAACAGAATGACCAAGAAACCCTATGCCAGATTTGCCAAAGTGCAGAATTTCCCTTGTCGAAATCACCAAGCTCCCTAGCACAAGTGCCGACTCACTTATGCTAACTCCATAATGTCACAATGAGATTGTCACAAGCTCTCTTCTCCTTTTATAGGAGTCCAAAGTGAGTTTAGAAGCCCTTAGCTTACTCAACATTAAATTAGAATTCTTTATTCACACGTGGGTGTGAAATCCCAACACAAGCCCCCAAATCCCATCAGCAAGCCCATGAAGCCCCAAGCTTCAATCCAAGGGGGGTTTCACCAAACGAAAAGGCCAATGAGGCACCAACGAAGATTCCTACATGCCCGACACAGGCCACTTGTGGAAATACCTCCCAAAGCTACCAAAACATCAATAGGAAAATGGTCACAAACTTGTCAAGGCTCAATCTCCTATATTTCTTTTGCAAAATGAGGGTAAAGAGACCAATTTTCTGGTTATAAGGTCTAATGCATCGACAAGCTAACACTCTCCATCAACTCGTGATATATACTGAAAATATTGTGATATTATGAATGTATCACGATATTTTCTTTTGATGAAGATACCACAATATTTTGTGCTGATAATATTGGCTCAGGGTAAAACATGCGATATGTTGTGTTAGAGGTGATATATTGGTGATAAATGTAACAATGGAATAAACTCTAGGTCTCATTAAAAATAAGAAAGGCTTGCAATATGCATCAGTACAGTCCAAAAACCTCTTTCTCACATGGTTTTTCACATTGTCTTCCTTCAATTGGCTTGGAGTTTTCTTTTGTCTTCATGACCAAGCTATCTTGACTCTCCAGCAACTTGGGTCCCAAGCTCCATCTCCTCCCTTAGCTTTGACTCTATAGGCTTTTGACTTGGATGAGGCTCTACTTCTTTGGTTCTTGGTTTCCTTTGTTGTGCACCAACCTAGTGAGGCTTGGAGTTTTCTTGTGTGCTAGTTAACTGGCTATCTCCTTCACTTTCTCAAATTGATCAACAATAGTATGTTGGAAGGTTTTTGTTTGTCAGGTCTCTTCACTCTAATCTGTCTCTGAAACTGTGTTGGTCACCCTCTCTTCAACTTCTTTGGATGTTCTTCAGATAACACGCACATGAACTACAAAGACACATAATCCAGTCACTCCTCCATTACTATTTGTTCATCCTTCTATGTTGATCATTCAAGATTTAGTTACCTTGATGGTTTGGTTGCCCCCTCTATGGTAGTTGGATGTTGTTCAACTACATGTGCATACTTATGTAATGTTGATGTGGGACTTGTTGACCTTAAAAATGGTCAGCACCTATCCTATTGCAAAGTGTCGCAATGAAGCTATTTGCTGAAATTTTTTCTGCTTGTCTGAGCCTAATAGGCCAATTTCGCCCTAGTTTATGATCATTTAACCTAAATCTGGTTAAATCCTTGCCATGCACTACAGGGAATCCTCCTAGTGCACACTATGGTGAAGATGATCCTACAGGTTACAGATTGATAGTCTATCTATGTTGGCTTCAAATGTGATTATGGTTTGTTTATGATGCTCCCGATGTGTCTTGTGCATTATTGAAATGTTGCATACTTATGGTATGGTTTGTGGTTGGTGCAATTTTGTTCAAATGATGATACGATCTTATAGAGAGTTGCTATTACCGTGTTTTAAGCATGGGTGCATATTGTTTATTACATTTGCTTATAGTTGTTTTCTAGTGGTTTGTTCATTGATGGATGTAGTGGTACATTGATGGTTAATATGGTTTATGTCGAGCACCTTTTGATTGTCTTGATATCTGGAGCCAAAGCACACATTGTTAGTTTGATGGGCAAATGCAAAGCAAACTATCGGGGGTGAAAGTAGGTCCTACTTACAAACTGCTTGTTGCCTAGTGTTATAGTTCTACCTATATCAGGTGCAAACAAAAATGATATATGGGATAAGGTCAAAACTTTAGATTCAACCATGCCAAACCTTGGAAATTAACATATGTGATTTTACTGGCCACCCTATTGATTGCATTGGGATTTGATGTGTGGTTTCTATGGCTTTACTTGGCCATCCCCTATTGGGCCTTTAATGTTGAGCTAATATTGTCAACGCATGCATGTGAAGCTTGCATCCTTAGCCCTTTGATTTGATCTAATGGTGGCAATCAATTATTGGTTTTACAATGCACTTGACCTACTCGTTCCATGCATTTACATTGCCATTTTGGTTCACTGTTGTTGAGGTTTAGCCCTGCTATTTCTTTGTGAGACCAAAGGTTTTGTGTGTTGTTTGCTTTGTGATTTTGAGCAAACAAATACTCAATTCTGATTTTTGTTTAAAGGGCCAAGAGCTTGGATTATCTTGTCAATATTGGCTCTTGTTTGTTGAGATTTGAGTGTTTATCTCTGTGGATAGAGGTCGAGCTCAAGGACATACTCGATCCCTCTTGCTCTCGCACAATGTGGTGGCTGTTTGTTAGTAGCATAGTTTGGTTTTGAGCTCGAACTAATGGACTAAAAGAAGACAGAACCCTCTAGCCATGATCAATTGAAGGTAGGCCTCAACTTGTTGATTTCCTTCGCTCATGCTAATGTTTTGTTTGCCTAAGATAAGTCTACAATGGGTTTTGAGCTGTTACTTTAGTTAAAGTCTTAGTTTGGCTGTTGTGGTCAAGCCCTTCCTTTTAAATTCCTTGAGCATTAACATAGCATGATCTGACCTTCCTGGCAATAGTTTTATGTAGTTCGAATGATATTTGGTTTATGATATTTGATGTTTTGATATCCAACACTTGCATGACATACAAACTATCCTTTTGATTCTTTGAGCATTTTTATTATGCTAGACTTCATTCTTGGAGGTGTTGAGTGCAGGCCATGATGGGCTAGACAATGGATTACCCATTTTGTTTAAAAGACATTTATGGTTTGGTTGATATTAAATATTGGTTAGTCCATGTGTTGAAACTTGAACATCCCTTTGTTATAATATACCCTGTGGACGAAGTACTATAGGTGTTTTTAGTGCATGTACAATGTTATCCTGTGCATTGCTGGTTGGATTCTAGTGCATATGTATAGAGAGTTCTATATAGGCTAGTTTGCAGTAAGTGGACCATGCTACAACCATCTTGGCTGACCTCTGTTATTGAAGGGTTATATACCTATCTCCTCTTGTTTGCATACCACTAGAGCTGTACATGGATGATGGCAATGCTCAAACCCTCT
Organism: Picea sitchensis; assembly: GCA_010110895.2. NCBI lineage: Eukaryota > Viridiplantae > Streptophyta > Pinopsida > Pinales > Pinaceae > Picea > Picea sitchensis. The sequence continues at coordinate 45,150 of SNQJ01S0015987.1, forward strand.
TATGAACTGTTACAATAGGAAAGTTTTGTTACATGCATGCATACCCCACGTTTTCAATTGTAACCCATGGTCTAAGACAAAGTATCGGGATGAGTTGTTTAACACATGATTAGCATTCAATACATCCCTGTAGTCAATCTTGATGAATGGGGAATTCCAGCAGTACTAGTTAAGTTTGAGGTTGTACTGAAATTTAGTTTGCTCCTTATTAATGAATTTCATGAAAGTAAGTGTTGAAAGGAACTTGAGTGGTATGTTTATTTGCTTGCTAGGAGGCTCCTTTTCTACACTGTTACCTTGTCATACTTCTGTACCCATTCCTATGACACACAAATACCCTTATTGCTTGATCTTAGGTTTTGTAGGTTTCACATGCATACGTGATTGAAGGGTATGATTGTGATCGATTTATAGTTGTTGAATTCAATATTTGCATCTTGATGTTAGTATGTATGTGGGTGGTTAGCCGGGTATGTTAGCTTTATCAATTGTTGATGGACCACCCACCATTAAATCTTTGGATGAGGTCGAAGAGTGGATCTCCAGTCCCAACTTATGATGGGACTGTGATTCAAATTAACAATGCCATGCATGAGAAAATATATAATAAATAGACCCCACCATGTGAAATTTTGCAGTGACACAGTTTGGTTTTATGATGTGAAATTTTGCAGTGACACAGTTTGGTTTTATGGATTAGATAGAGCATGTTTTGGACAGTTATGTAGCACAATGTGATGGACTCTTATCTTGTATTTATGCACTTGTTTTGATGAATTGTTGATATATATATATATATATATATATATTTTGATGATGTTGAATGGATGAGTTAAGTTCACATTGTTTTTAGATAAGACTTTAAAGGAGTTTTATTCAGCATCAAAATTAATTTCATGTGCACATTAGTTGAGTTGATAGCCATAGTTGACTTAGGACCTTAGAGCTTTAGCCTTTGTGACCTTCAAAATTTCTTCTATGTTAAATTAAAAAATTATAACCTAGAAATTAACTTCAGGGGTAAACTCAAGAGGCAATGGTTACAACTCTTCCGCTGCTTGCCCACCTCTTATAGAAGAGAGGATGGCCGCCTGAGCAAGAGGAGGAGAAAAGAGAGAGTAGGTATAGCTATTTTTTTTCTATTGCATCATATCTCAGTCCTTCTATAGGATAATAGTACTAGCAATGGTAAGTAGCTACAATCTAAGGTCCAACAATGGGGTCGAAGCATAAGTGCTTCCATCTACAGTTAAATTTTGTATATTTGGTTCATATATGTATTTCTTTGCAAATTGTCTATAGGACTAATAGTGCCATGATCACATACTAAGTCACATGGTTTGGGTTTGAGTTTAGGTTAGGCAATGATTAGGTTTGATTCTAATTTGAATTTTTCGATGAGGTTGGCCACTTGGATATAGTCTACAGAGTTGGACTATAGTGGTGATTGGTTCGTGGATACAAATCATGTCATGAGGATAGACCAAGTCATGCTCCAAAATAACAAACCTCCTCCTTATCTACAAGTGTGCCCTTCTAGAAAAGTTGCATGTGATATGAACATGGATGAGAAGAATAGGACGTGTGCATGTGAGCCATGAAGAAGTGTTCAAGCAGCCATCTCATCCACGTGTAGCAAGGTCAATTCATGTAGAATGAGTCAATGAATGTCCAAGTGGCAATGAGTGCATGATCCCGATGTAGATGATGTGTTGGAGGAACAAATAGACACACAAGACAGGTGGACGCCCTCATGGAGATGTCTGCTAGGCAACCTCATCAAATGCGTGTGCAAGTGTGTTATCCAACCTCCAAGTAGATATCTCCAACAAATGGCATAGAATTAGGTGTAAGTGACCTCCTTAAGTGCATAGATCATTGATCTAGTGGAGTGCTCAAGTAGAAGTGTGCCAAGTCACTAAGCCCAAGCTCCAAGTGTCACGAAACCCTCCAATCAATCCACAAGATGTTAAAAGATCATGAATAGATGGAGCACTCTACATGGGTAAGTGTCTATTCAATAGATCAATAGACACTTGGATCCCCATAATGCTCATTCCCAAAAGTGCTATGACAACGTCATCATCCGAGTGTGGAAATCTGTTAAATACTGTGCCCAGGTGTTGGAAATCTATCATGAAGTAAAGCTCTTAGCCCAAACAAGTGTTTGATCCATCAAATGTGATCATATGACAAGGATAAATATCAGAAAACCAAGAATGCTCTATCCTAGGTAGGTGATCCATCAACCATGCCAAACTATAGTCTTGAAACCCTAAGATGCTAAAAATGTCCCAAGAAGGCGGGCGCTCATTAAGAAGAGTTGTCTACCATGCTATATATCCTTGTAGAAGTAAAATAGACACTTCAAGAGGTTGAATGCTCCATCAGAAGATCCAATAGCATATGACCTCATCAAACCCCCTAAAAAGTAGGCCAAAGAGATGAGTGCTCTGAACGGTTAGGTATCTATTACGTTTAGTAGCACCATAGATATATAATAGACAAGAAAGGCACTAGAGCGCTACTCCAGGACAGCGAGGTAGTATGTCACTGTGAAAACCTAGCTCAATCCCCTAAGGGTCTTCCAAAGCATATCAAAATGGTGAGCGCTCTATCCAAAGTATTGTCTATATTGTTGAATATCACCATGAAAGATGAATAGACATAAGAAAGATAAGAGCACTACCGTGGAAAGCCATAACTCATCATAGCATCACAATCCCTTTATGGTGCTGAAAACATGCTCAAGAGGTGAGTGCTCCAAGGAAAAATATGTCTATTATGTCTAATATCATCAGTGAAGTGCAATAGACGTGAGAGAAGGTAGAACCTTCCTCCAAAAGTAAATCATCATCATTACCTCGATCAATCCCCCATGGTGCTATGAAGTCAACAAAGAGGTGGGCTCTCCATAAGGTAAGTTGTCTATCTCAGTAAATATCACCATAATAAACCAATAGACATGTAAAATGGTAGAGTGCTCTTCTACAAAAGCCATATCATGTCAACTACTGAAACAAGCAAGAACATCTCCATGAAGCACAATCACCAAGTGAGCTAATCTATGCAACATGTAGCACCAAGGAATCATATTACCCAAACATCATCATCAACCAAGGAGCATGAGATCACCAAGAAAGCAACCACCACGTGATCCCTCAAGGAGGACCATCATGCTCAACTACCTTCAAGCCAAGAAAAATAAGGTGTGTACCCCTGCATATAGTTTTACGACTCATGTCAACATGAGGGGTAACATTTGGGACATGTACTCCGAAGAGAAGAGTGCATGAGAACCCTAGAATTTTTGGTTGTACCTGTGGAAGACTCCTTCAAGCAAGAGGCATGTGAATGGATGGTCTATTTCTCATCACATCCAACTTATTACATCAAAATTGGCTTTACAAATGAAAGAAGGGCATAGGCCAACAATGCCATACAAGGAATGAAATGCTCATAATAGAGAGCTTATTCACCGATTTTAATGCTCTTCAAGAACGTATTACTCTCATTCCTACTCTACATGAGCAAAATACAAAGGCTAGGTGCAATCATACAACCAATGGAGCCATCTTAGCTCTTTGTTTACATAGAAAGCTCTTCCCTTGTGTTTAGCTATGAACCAAAATAGGGATATATCAAGGAGTAAATACAAATGAGTTGGAATCTTCATGGATGTTTGGTTGAAAACTAGAAAATCAATATGAAGATCATCAAATACATAAAATTCATGCCCAATAAGGCACGTGCTCTTGCAACATTCATCTTTCCAAATATGGATAGGGCTGAAATATTCATTTTGATGATATATTACATCATCAAAAGTATGAACAACACATCTACAAGAATTATATTTTTAGGCTTCTCCATCACAAAACTATCTTTAGATGAGCATAAAGACAAGTTGCAAAATTCGTTTTCAGATTTGGAAATTAATTTCTGAGTGCATATGCTGGTTAGTTGATCCATATTTGAAGGCCAAAAACTTCTGTAACATGCATCTAAATATGTATTTTGCTGGTTCGTACAAATTTCGGCATACAAAACATCATTTCTAGCTTGATTTTTACATGAAATCTAACCAATATCTAAGGACAATGGTGACTGAAAATTTCCTGAATTAGAATGTTTACTATTATGATTTTTTTTGAATTAACTATATGTGAACTGTTGGTGATATTGTAGCTTTGGGAGGTATTCCCACAAAAGGCCGAGGTGTCAGGCATGTGGGAATCTTCGTTGGCACCACTTTAGCCTTTCGTTTCAATGAAATTGGCCTTGGAATGAGGCTAGGGCCTCATGGGCAAGTTGATGGGCTTCGTGGGCTTGTGATGGGGTGTCACACCCACAGAGGATTAAAATATTCTAATTAATTGTTGAGTTTAGAAAGGGTGCCTAAACTCACTCATTGGACTTGTCTATAAATGAGAGAGGTCATTGTGACATTTCATTATTAGAGTGACATGATGGACTTGGCATAAGTGATTTTGCACTTGTGTCAAGGAGCTTGGTGATTTCAGCTAGGGAATTTATACAACTATGGCAAATTTGGCCTAGGGTTGAGGTCTGTCTATTTTTTGTTCTTGGCAGGAAAAACACACCGCACGTGTGGGGGAGAGGGGCAGTCGTAGAAGGAAGAAACCATACGAGTGGTGCGAATTGTACGGAAGTGTTTGTAGAGGTTTTCGTACATGTACATGGGTTGTAGTGGGAATAGTTGCGTAYGTATGTGGGTTGCAGTGGGAACAGTCGTGTATATACGCGGGTTCCAATAGGGACAGTCACGTACGTCCGTACATGGTTTCTGGGCAGGAGCAGGTTTAGACACGCTGACATCAACAACTATATGATTGAYGTCAACAGGCCGTACGAGTGGTCTGTAGCAGGTTTGTGGGTAGAGGAAATTTCCAGGGATTTGCTGAGGTTTGGTTTGTTGATTTCTGGTTATTGGAGGACAAGGTTGTCCTCAAATTTTTGTGAATTTGTATTTTGGCTGGGCGGGCTGGTTTTGTCCTCAGAATTTCTGAAATTGACAAAAATTACAGAACAGAAAATTTGTGTCTCGTGTGTTGATGATTCATCTTTGATCTTGTTGTTTTCGCTGTTATATTTTGTCATAATTTCAATGTAAAGTTGTTCGGTGATAATAGCTAGGGTTGACTGTTAGATCACTAGGAAGCAATTTTCAGATATGAAATTAGTCACATAAGTTGCTTGTTAAAATTGACATGACCATTGCTGGAATCATCTACATAATTTTCTGAATGTTGTTGAAGATTTTCTAGATTTGCTTCAACTATACTAGGTTGCCCAATAAACTCAAAATCAACACTTCCCTCTTTAGATGAATCATATATATGATCCTTCATAAAATTCCAATATTCTCCATCCATATTATGATTAGATTGCTGAAAGTGTATGCCTTTGAAAGCACATTCTTGACCACCCATATCTTTTTTAAGTGTAGAAGCAAAATCTGAACTTAAACCTTCTTCAAAATCTTCATTAGATGTGTCCTTATGTGATAAAAATTGAAGAAAAATAAAGCTTACCAATTCTTCTTCATCATGAATGGAGGATGAAGGAGATGCTTTTTCAAGGATGAGCTCTTGATCTTCAACATGTGCTTGATCCTCAAGAGTTGGCTCTTGAGGAAAGTCTTATTCTTCAAGTCCTTGATATCTTCCTTCATCTTCATGATCTTGGTCTTTAATAGGGCCTTGGTGTGCTTGATCTCCCAAATCTTCATGATCTTCAAGAGACTGTTCATCAATGTAGTCATGTGCTTGATTCTCAAGAGTTGGTCCTTGAGAAAGATCATGATCTTCCATAGTGGGTGCAATGGATGTTTCTCCATCATTTCTTCTCTCATCCATTGTAATGGCTTCCAATGCTTCAATCAAATCTAGTCTTCAATAAAATCTACAAACCATTTGTGGTTGTTCTCTATTTTAATCAACAATGGATCCTTATCTTCATAGAAAGCCATACTTTAATTCTTCAAGAGAGACCAAATCTGAAAATAAATATGCAAAGTGTCTTCATGCTTTACCAGAGTGGAGAGCTCGTGGAGTCGCCGAGGTGAACTTTATGCCTTCAAAAGTTGCTTGTTTCACCCAACAAACAACTAGTCTTCAAATTTTTGTAGGGAAAAGGGCTTCTTCCTCTAGTGGAGTCACTAAGATGAGAAAGATCTTCAATGAGCACACTCATCCAAGGTTGTGTAGTTGATCTACAAGATGTCTTTTGGGAAATGGACTTTATCCAGGCAACGTCGCCAAAATGTTACCACACAAACTAGCACCTTTAACTTAAAGTCCCAAAGATAGGGTACTCGCTTTGTGGAACTCTAGGAGGTTGGCTAATGTGACTTCACCAACTCTCCTATGCACTTTAGGTTGAGGAAAAGGTTCCTAGCCAAGGGGGGTTTCCCTAATGGTTACCAGGCTCACTTCATGTAGTAATGAGTGGGAGTAAAGAGAACTTGGCAACAATGAAATGGATAAGAAAAATGAAACGGGCTTGATGAATGAAAGGGAGTCCAGGGCCTTATCTATTTAGGCTATGGAGTCATTTAAGCAATTTCAAGAAGGCAAATCAAGGGCTAAGCAACCATATGACGTGTTCTACACTTGACTTGGTTCAACAATTCACTCAGGTTCAACAGACAATCAAGTGATGTGAATAATTGTACCTTTAAGTTTTGGTGATTAAATCTTACGAGGTTATAAAGGAAAGGGTCTATCTAGATCCACAACTCAAAGCAACAATAAAGTGGTCCCTTATCCAAGATTGTCTACAGACATAGCTAATTAAATGATGCAGAATGTGTAATGATATGATCTTGAAGGTAGATGACCAAAGACTATAGTGATAGTGTTGCCTTATCACTATATGCTCCTTTAGTGTAGCATGGTGCTCCTCTATGGCCATATGTTGCCTTTGGCATTCATAATCCTGTAAAATATAATCTCCAAATGGTGCACTAGAACATATATCTGCAATATAGAAATTACATAAGCCATTCCAACACTTACATGCATAATGATAAGACACCTTAACCTTCAAAGCTTGGGAGCTAGCTGTTAGAATGTGCTCGTTTTACCATTGATAATATCACTATTGTCACCCAACCATAGGCGGAAGCCACCCTCCGAGCACCTTGACCTTGACAGAGAGAAGAATGCTGGTAGCAATCCAATAGCCAAGCGAGGCTAATGTACCAAGCAAGAAGTAACCAAAGCTGATCAGAGAGTCCAACCCAAAAGACAAAAGCAATAGGCTTCAGAACTCACGGCAACACCTTCTCTAGAACTTGCGCAGAAGACTGCCAGACTGCAGTGCGCACAAGTGCCTGTCTGCAATTTTGAGAAGTGTGTCAAATGAAACACTGGCGCCCTGTATTTATAGTAATCCTGGCAGACTGCCTGGGTCGACTTCTCATTTTGGGTACTAATTAATTCATATTAATTATCTCTCTCAGTCAACATCTTTTCTAGGGTTATGTTCACTTATTTTCTTTCTTTCGGAACATTCTAATCTTGTCAAAGGTCACAATGGAGGTTCATACCTTCCGAAGCTACCATAATATCAACACTAGCTTGCTCGCAAGTTCTTCCATTGATCATTGATTCCAATCCCAATTACAAATGGAGCGAGAAAATTCATATATAGTTTTAACTCCTCATACAATAAAATATGATTTATTTTCTTAGATCCACTTTTCTCTCCAAATAATATAATAAAAATAAGACTCTCACCAACTTGCTTACTAAAAGTAGCAAGAAGTTTGTTGAGATCTCAACTTCGTCCAATAAAATATTTTATGAGAATAAAAATAACATTATCTCTAAATAACTCTAACAACTAAGTAAAAAATGAATAAACTAGGAGTTAGTTGCAACTTCTTTCTAAAAATAAGAGCAAGTAGTTAGGGCGCCTTCCTTAGCATGAGGATAGATCAAGTCATGCTCCAAAGCAAGAAACCTCATCATTATCTACAAGTGAGCCCTTCTAGAAGAGACATGTAATATGAACATGCATGAGAAGAATAGGACATGTGCGTGTGAGCCATAAAGAAGTGTGCAAACAATCGTCTCATCCACATGTGTTGCAAGGCCAATTCATGTAGAATGAGTCGATAAGATAATATAAGATAATTTTATTAATGTACAACGAATGATCACAAAAGTAGGTCAATGGGATTGAAGAATATGCATTCCATTCTTCTTTTCAAAAGTTTTGAGCAAGCTCGGTATGCATTCCATTCTTCTTTTCCCCATTGGGGTTTTCCCCCTATCGAGTTACCTCCCTTTAATTGATTTTTCTATCTTCGACTAGGTTTTCTTCCTTTGACCAAGTTTTCTTGGCAAACATGGTTTTTTCTCCTCGGTTTTTTGAGTGTTGGTTTGCTAGAGTAATAAATCAGCAACAAAACCTTGATGTAGGTTTTTCTTCCCACCAAGCTTTTCTCACATTATTTTCTTTAGTGCAGCTAGCAAACAAAATTTGGCACCACATGCTAATCACTAGCAAACTTGAGCTTTTCTTCATTCTCCAAAACTACATTAACCCAAATGAAGAATCACACACAAGAGCTTGCATTCTCTATATGCTTTCTGTTAAATTTGGCAGCATCGTTAGTCATTCTCCAATGAGAGGCCATATGGACCACCCTGAGACTAGCCAGGGAGATTTGGAGAATCAACCAGTTTTGTGAGGTATTGACAAAAGCCAGGGGGAACGTACAATCTCTGTGAGTCAAACCAAAAGTCAGGATGAACGAGATGCTATATGATCTTGTGAGTCAAGATGTAAGTCTAATGCAAAATTCAGGGGGAACGTACAACCTCTGTGAGTGTAGACAATCTAGTGCAAAAGTCAGGGGGAACGTACAACCTCTGTGAGCATAGATAGACTAGTGCAAAAGTCAGGGGGAACGTACAACCTCTGTGAGTCATGAGCAAAAGTCAAGGCATCTAGCAAAAGTTAGGTTGAACATAAAATTCCTATGAGCTAGAAACAAACAATCTTCCTTATATTGCAAATGATGTAAATGTATTGATCTAGTGTGTTGGCACGTG
>SNQJ01S0015987.1:60489-80045 GCA_010110895.2 Picea sitchensis
CTTTATCTTCTTGTTAATAGTGATGTGCTTCTCTTCTTCTATAAAGTTAGAGGAGTGAGTTACAAGTAACGTAAAACCCTAACCCTAGACTAAGTCCACAAATAAACAATGGGTACACAAGTGTGTTGAGATCACAAACAAAAAGAGGGGATTGAATGGAACCAAAAAAGCCAACTCAAAAACTTGCAGTAAAAGAGTAAAACTAAAAACAATGATTTGGAGCTGTCCATTAATGTGTAGAGAGAGATCAAATGCACAAGTGAGAGAAAAGTCAACCAAGGAAGAAGGGTGCATAACTCAAGGTTAGGATTTGTGTAGGCCTAAACACTTTATATTAGAGAGCCTTAGCTCAATGATCAAAAAAATAATTTAGAAATGAAGCTTGAGTAGTGTATTTAAATTTTATACCACTCAAGTAGGTAAGTTCTCCTCCCAAGAGGGTTACAGGCCCCACATAAGTAGGCACACACTCCCAAGAGGGTTATTGAACTTACATATCAAAGTTGACTAGTTTGTCCTTAAACACACCTAGTAATACAATAAAAGAAGTATGGCGTTAGCCATGATTACAAGGGCAGTAATGATACATATGAGAGCATGGTGACCACATGTTCAGATTATACCAATAATTACAATCCCCCCCTTGAGCTAAACAGGTGGCCACAGAGAAGTCATTACAACTCAAGATTTACTTCCCCTGTTAATACTAATAAGCAAGGGGCCATAGAGAGAAGACATTACAACACAAAATTTACCACCCCCAAATGCTGAGCAATGAGCCACATCACCGCCTTGAACTCCATATCACCCACACCAGCACAATTCCATAACTTAGTGAAGGTGGCCTCTGGGAGAAGTATAGTGAAGTTGACGTCGGTGAGCTGGACTGCTGAAAGTGGCCAAGTGTAGAGCATCCATCCAGAGGAAGTTAACATCATAAAGACAAAGATCGACTATAACATGTTGAACGACTAAAGGTACAAAGAGTCGCTCAAGTTTTTCCCACATTGAAGCGGCTTAAAATATAACATTCGATAAAGACCAATGTTCCACGTGGACACGTTCCATGGGGTGGGGGGTGCTCCCCCCACGTTTCCCACGCTCCTGAGATGGGGGGGCTCTTGGGGAAATGTTTCACCATGTCCCCCTTTTGGGAAAATGCAGAGGGAAACGTTTCCCCAAAAGGGGTTCTTTTGGGCATCCCCCTTGAATTTTTGCCTATTAAGGCTTAAAATAAAAGAATGAAAAAAGAAAAAAGAAAAAAGAAAAAGCAAAAATAGAAAAAATAAAAACAATTTATTAAGAAACCCTACCTCACTTTAACTTATATTTACCTTGAGAGACTGTGTGAGTTATCATTTGACATTTTAATATTTTTCATTGCCTTGAGCTCGCGTGAGCACACTGCTTGAGTCCACGTGAGCGATTCCTTAGCCGCTCACTGTTTATCATTTTCTCATTTTCTTGAGCTTGCAGGAGCCACATTCCTTGCACAGCCGAGTGTTTTTTGATTTCTTTAGCTGCCCAACGATTTTTCTTAGCCGCCAATTAATTTCTCTTAGCCGCCGAGTGATTTCTAATAGCCGCTGATGTTTTCTCAATGATTGGAGCATTGGGCAAGTGATTGGAGCGATTGGAGGTTGGAACAGTGATTTGACCGAGTGATTGGAACGATTGTAGTGTAGTGCAGCAATTGATCATTTCATAAGGGCGATTTGAGTTGACTCTTTAGCGGTTGGAGCATTCTGAGTTCCTCTTTTGGCAGATTTCTTCATCTAGCAGTGGGGAGGTAGGGTCAAAACGATTTGAAATTAAAACGCTCCCTGTTTTTTAAATTTTACAGCTGTTTTTTTAAGTTTTTATTTCCATTTCTCATTTTCAGCCTTCAAACTCGGCATTTCGGCATGCAATCAACCATGAAAAATAAAAAAATTAATTAAAAACCCTTGTTGCAGGTTCCCAGAAATTAAAAATCTGCACATAAAATTTAAAAACCAGCAACATGGGTGATTACAACAATAGCAGCAGTGCCATTGAGATTGAGAGTGATTATGATGCCCAAGCAGAGGGTCATGTTGGGAGTGGGATAGAGGTTGGAAGTGGGACTAGGGGACCATAACAATAGAACAACCTTCCCTCACCCATGTTTGTCTCATCCACTCTTTCTACACTTTAATATTGGACACTTGCCTTTCTAAGATCATTGTCCTCAGCTTGTGTTCCCTTGGGGGAATATATGAGGGTCTTGTTGCTGCAATTGCCTTGACCATCTCCTTATAATAGGGACAGTGACTAACATGGCAAGGAATGCCATTGGTAGAAAGAGATTTGCCAATGGCATCATCTCTATCATCACAGTTCAGCTTACTATACATCCCTACAATAGTTGGTCCCACTACACAAGAACAAGATCCAATTGCATATTCTGCCAATGCCTTTGGTGGGGATGGATTAGCACTACTGTGGGTTTCATTCAATGATGATGAGGTGTTTAGTTGGGTGGATAGACATGCCAAATGTCCACTTATCAACATCATAGTTACATGCGGAGAGAGGGGCCTTTCTTTCTTAGAGCTATTGATTGTTCTGGAAAGCACACAGATGTAGAGTTCCAATTTGAGCTTCTTTGAGATGCTATAGATAAGATATCCCACTCCCAAGAGGAGATGGTGGAGGCATATGGCCCATGGATGCTTTCCTTTTGATTTTATTTTGGAGCTTGTAGCTACTTCCACATTCTGATGAGCTTGGCACATGACATTTTGGCTAGATAAGATAAATGTATTAATATCGAACAAATGACCACTGAAGTAGGTCAATGGGACTGTTAGGTACAATGATGTCTATACAATGCGGGAGCACTAAAATGGCTAGAGAAGATGCCCTTTGCATCCGCTGCCATTTGCATCAAAAGCTCATATTTTTGCAGCATGTTTAATTTTGTATATACATCAACCCTTTTTCCACCTATGTCCAAAAGGAGCACCCTAACCCAATTATAACTCCCAACCCAAGGATGGCCACAAACATTGCATGTCTAACGGTGTGACCCACCTCTTTTGTTTCCTGGTTTCTTGTTGGTTGAGGCACCAACCACTTTGGTGGCATATAGCAGAAGTGGCTTTTTTGGATTAAATGTCCCCTTTGCATATTTTGCCAATGCCTTTGGTGGGGATGGATTAGCACTACTGTGGGTTTCATTCAATGATGATGAGGTGTTTAGTTGGGTGGATAGACATTGCCAAATGTCCACTTATAGTTAAATGCGGAGAGAGGGGCCTTTCTTTCTTAGAGCTATTGATTGTTCTGGAAAGCACAAAGATGCAGAGTTCCAATTTGAGATTCTTTGAGATGCTATAAAGGAGGTTGGGCCTACCAATGTTGTACAAGTTGTGACAAATGGAGTAGTAGTGTGTGGATCACCTGGATCACTGATCCGGATTAAACATAAGCATATTTTCTAGATCCCTTGTTGTGTGCATGCACTCAACAATGCACTGAAATACATTGACAAAATTGAGTGGGTATCTAGTGTGGTGACAATTGCGAGAAATGTGTAGATGTTTATCTGCAACCACCACACCTCCTTAGCCATGTATAGGTCTCACTTGAGGAAGGAATTCCTCAAGCCCACAAAGACTCAATATGCTAGCTATTTTCTTTTATTGGAGAGGATGTTGGAGATGCAATTGGCATTGCAAGCCATGGTTGTGAATTCAGATGGGAGTAGGTGGACAAAATCCAAGATAGATGAGGGGAAGAAAATCAGGCTTCAGATATTGGATAATGATTGGTGGACAGATTGTGGTTATTTGGTGTCACTCATGCTTCATAGTTGAGGTCACTTGCTACACTGACACATATTTTCCTAGTCTTCGAGAAATCTATGAGACTTTTGATAGCATGTTGGGTCAAGTGAAGGTAGCTATTCATGAGAAAGATCCCCCAGAATTCTATATGACCTAGACTTGACCCATTATTCAACATAGGTGAGATCAAATGAACATTCCTTTGCACATGGTAGCGTATGCTTTCAACCCAAAATGGTATGTGGCAAGGCCTGGTAGAATTTTTCCCATTGAGGATCTAGAGGTCAAGAAGGAATTTCGACCTGCCGTAAAAGGATGTACAATTCAAAAGAGGGGAGAACACTTAGGTGACAATGGATGTAGTTTGCAAGTCTCAATAGTCCCTTCAACAAGCTTGATGCGAGGGAAGATTGCAATGACATAGGCAAGGATGACCCCATTGGTTGGTGGACCATGCATGGGGATGATGCTCCAAAGATCCAACATCTTGCTATTCACTTATTGTCTCAAATTGATAGTTTCTCCGCTATAGAGAGGAATTGGTCCACATATAGCTTCATCCACTCTATGAAGAGGAATATACTTGCCTTTAGGAGAGCAGAGAAGCTAGTTGCAGTGCACAATGCCCTACATTTTGTGCATAGGAAGACACTAGAGTATCGGAGGGGATCGATGGCATGATGGGATGTGGATCCAGAGGATGGTGCACATATGGATGAGGAGGATGGACTAGATGAGTTGTAACATGGTTTGGTTGGTGTGCCATTGGTTACTCATGAGAGTGACTGACTCAGATAGTGAGATTCCTATTGATGGTCCTGATGATTTCATGCAGCAGATGGATGTAGAGGACGAGTCAATGATATTGACTCCTTTATTTTCAATGTTCATTGTCCATTGTTAATTTTCAATTTTAACTTTTGAGTCTTGACTCTAGATACTGATGACCTCAAACCAAGTCTTTGACTCATCACTATTTTCTATTTTCGAGTTTGAGTAATTTCAATTTACTATTTCAGACTTTAGTATATACTATTTTGCTTAGTACTAATTAGATTCTAGAATGATAAATGATAAATGATGAATGATGAATGATGAATTTAAATCAATGTATACAATATTTTACTTTTTTGTTTCATTTATGACTTATGAATCAATGTATTTCATTACTGAATTTGAATCTGAATCATGTTTATAATATATATCATTTACAAATTTGAATTTAGTACTATTTTGTTGTTTACTATTTAGTATTTACATTTCACAATGATGAATTTGCATGGGATGAATTGTTATTGTTGGGATTTTATCATTATTATTTTTATTTTTATAATTATAGAGATGGGGCCCCTATGCTATGGACCTCGATGTCCCCTTGTTCCCCCTGGATTTTCTTAAAATTTGGGGGTGCTTCCACACGTCCCCCATTTGCATCTCCTATTATGAAATTGAGCACATAAAGAAACCAAGATAACTCAAAAGAGTTCTTTGTATTGTATATTAATGAGAAGACGAAAACTTTCTTATATAGGGCTACAATCAAGTCGAGTTAATCCACTTTATGAATGCAGAATAAACTGTTAAAGTGAAATAAGACATAAAAGCATAAACTAACCTTAAAGTGGAATTGACTTTATTAATGCATAGTCTAATATCTAGTTGACCAATATAAACTAACATTTATTTTAACAGTCTCCCTTAATGGTCAATCCACCAACTACACCAAGCTTATCCCAGAATTTTACATATTTTTTAGGACCCAAAGCCTTGGTGAGAATGTTTACAGTTTGATCCTCGGTAGGACAATACTGCAACTCGATAGATCCATCTTATACAAGCTGCCTAATTAGGTGGCAATGTACCTCCAAATGTTTGGTACAAGCGTGGAAGACTGGATTCTTGGAAAGATTCATCACCCCTTGGTTGTCACATAACATGGGTGTTGGATCTGTTTACTGCATCTGCATATTTGGAAGCATCCTCCCGAGCCAAACTGCCTCGCATGCTCCTTGATATTCTTCTTCTGTTGATGAAAGGCTACTGCATGGTCCATGTGACTGCACCCGTGCTAAGGTTGAAAACATATCTAGAAGTGGATTTTCTGTCATCAACAGAACTTGCCCAATCTAAATCTATATACCCACACAGCTTAGGGTCTTTGCTTTTGATGTACATAATGGCAAAGTCAAGTGTCCCTTTCAAATATCTCAGCACTCGCTTCGCTGCTCTCTAGTGCTCTACCTTTGGTGCTGTCATGAATTTGGAAATGAATCTCACAATGAAACTCAAATCAGGTCTAGTGGTTGTAAGATATATCAAGCTACCCACTCGTTGCCTGTATACTGACTCATTAACAGCTTTAGAGTTAGTTTTGGTTGAAAGTTTCAACCCTTTCTCCATAGGTGTAGATGAGATTTTGCAATCTGTCATTCTAAACTGGTCCAACAAACTCCTGTCATATTTTGTTTGTGAGACAAAATTATATGCTAAACTTCTACACACAGACAATAGTGTAGGAGGCCTAGATCTGTCATGTCAAAAGCTTTGCTCATATTGGATTTGATCTGTGTTATTCCACTTGCCTCACTACCTATAGTAATGATATCATCTACATATATGACTATGTTGTGCCCACACAACACCCTCCCTAATTTCTTTTCTTATCCTTTCCTTAAGAGAAGAAATTGGCTCCCCCTTCTAAACTTTTTTACTGAAAATCCTCTCATTCTCTCTCATGCAAATGGCAAAGCTCAAACCTCTCTTCCCACTATCCATACTTTACCATTTGTAGTGATTCTTCATGCTTGAAACCTCTCCTATTTCTTCTTTGACTCAACTCCTTCTCATTGCACCCGTTAGTCAAGTTCCTATCATTCCCAATGATTAAACATTCCATGCTTGATCGGATAACTAATGATTGATAGCCTACCTTGGTTAATCTACATTATGTTGCAGTCATAATTAAATATGTTTGCGTCACCAACAATTTTCATTACACATACCATACCAGCATGCACGTCTTGTGCCTTCTTGATTTTATGACTAACCATGATCATGAAAGTGTCGTTTATCGTCATGTAAGTTAATTGCATCATATATGAGACTCGTGCTGGCTCTGAATTGCATCTCGGAGGAGAATTGGTCCTCCCAGCTCCTAAACAGTGTCAAGCGCCCCAAATGTTAGTTGGCTGTTTTCACGGATTTATATTTTTGTGTTACTGACATGTTACCTTAGCTGCAATGGATGAACAAAGATCCTATACAACACAAATGACATAAGAACTGAAGGAACTAAATTTGGGAAAATCAACAGCGAAAACGAGACTCAAACATTCATTAAAAAACGTATGTGAGCACAATTTTTCGGCTTTCATCAAATTGAATTTTTCTTTCCTGAAACATGCCAGTCGTATGATTCCCGCCATTACGATTCCACCGCAACTAACAGAATCGAAATCCGAGGCCTGGAAGTTACAAACGATCGCCAAGGATTTCTAGCCCAGACGAGCCCGTCAGTCGTGACACCGATAGAATACTTGAATGGCATATCCAATTGTCTTGCTAAAAGTATTTCTCTGTGCTCTCCGCATCGCAAAATCAATACCCCAATTCGACGCCGTATGAGTAACTTATGAGTCGTTGAAATCACGCTAGGCAATGTCAAGACCTCCTTCGACAAGGTGACCGGTACCGATCAACATTTTCCCCTTTGTTTTAATATATTTTAAGTTTTAAAATAAACAATCATACCTTGCCATAAGGGAATGTGGAGTGAAGTGAGGAGAGACCCCCTTTATAAAAACAAATTTTATAACCTAAACCATTTTTTAATCAAAATATTTCCCTCGCTCCAAAACAATGATCTAAACCAAGCATTATCACTTGAAACCCAGACTTAATGAAACTATTGTGCAATGATTTGATCTAACCTAGCGAACCCATGACGATAATATGGAGACAAAGTCTAGGCTCAGGTATTACTATGACCACTTGCCCGAAGAGATTAAAAGAATGTGCATCGACACGATCACTCAAAGAATTTCCCAAGATAAGCACCAGATTGCTTTCGGTGAAGTTCAGAACTTGACCTACGGTTTGCACCCGGAGGAGTTCGTGCAAACTTCTCCAATGAAAATCGGTGGAGTTTGTTCAAACTCCTCCAAAACAAATCGAAGGAGTTCCCATTAACTCCTTCGAAAAGGAGACAAGACCCTACAAAATGGCCTTTCGTAATTTGGCCATAATGTTTGACTTGGGTGTTCGTTTTGTGCATTCTTTATATCACTGGAAAGGTCTTTTCAAGATCTACAACTTCCTAGTTATATGATTAGAGAAATTCCTCATCTATTGTGTATGTTTTTTGGGATTAAGATGACACCATGTTAACAACTTCGAAGAACACGACACCTCAATCAAAGGTAGATGAACCAGGTATTGAACTCGGGGAAGCACATATGAAATCTCACTTAGTTAATTCTTCAGTTCTATGGTTTCAAATGTGTAGTGTTAATAGTGTGTCTTGAGGATATTTTGTGGTCACTCATTCATTGCATGTTGAATGGTGCCAGGTACCAATGTCGAGAGGAGGTCGTACCAACATCCTCGCAATGCGATTATAGCCAAGGACAATAGGGCATTAAGGACAACATCAATTGCCAAAGCTACGAGAGAACAATGAAGGGAATCAAACTCAAATGGCTGAAGAGGGAGTTTGAACCCTACGATTATCGAATCTCACAATGTCCAAGCCTATCATTACAATGGGAGAGGTGCACTATAGCCGAGATCTAAGATGGCCCACCAGCGCTAAAAGACAAATTCGAAATGTAACTGCCATCTTTGTTCTCTCATCATTACGGAGAAGATAAGGACACATATTTGTAAATGAAAGGTCATGGGGGAAGGTGAAAGGCCAAGAGTCGCATTCAACTCTAATAAATATGGGGATTGTATCCAAGAAAGGGTGGATTTTTTTGGCTCTTCAAGCATTGTACATTTTTGAACTATTTTAGGAATACAGTGTTAACTAAAATTGAGAAGCCATTCCTTGGAGCTTTGATGTACTATTGTTGAAATTGTTAATATTGAGAAGCCTTGAGGGCTAGCTTTTGATAGAGAGAAAAAATTGCATTTGTTATTGTTTTGTTGCGAACTATTTCAAGTGGAATGTATGTTGTTCACATGGGCTGTAAGGACACATTTGCTAATAGATTTCTCTGATGCAATCTATGTTCCTCTTGCAGTACTGTTATTCTTTCTTATATTCTACGTCCCGAGCATATGAATTGTTGATGTATGCATAGATATGATTGAGACATTTCTGGTACATGTGTTTCTAACTTTGCACCTTCATGGCAATTATCTGAGTGGGGTCTTAAGCAGAATTTAGTTTCATCACAACTCTTCACTTTCGATAATTCGTTCCTAGCTATGATAGGATAGATTAGAAGTATAGATTATATTTCTTTCATGCATTTACATAGTCTTCATCTACATCTTCCGTTTGCATAACCATCCATCTTTCACCTTCATTGGTGGATCAGGCCGCAACCGGTAAAACCAAAACCAGAAATGGCTGCGGGGCGAGAATCCAGATGGGTTCCCTATTCCAAACGGTGAGAGGTCTGATTGAAACTTCTTATCGGGGGTAACCTCTGTTGTTGACAAAAGGGTGATATTATACCCATCAACAAACTAGGAGGATGACATCATTACCAACTCTTTTGACATACATGTTGGAATTCGAAGGACTCCGCTGGAACCCCTGTTTATCCAAATACCTGTCAATATTGAAGTACCATGCCCTAGGTGCCTGTTTCAGACCATATAGAGCCTTCTTTAGTCTGCAAACCAGATGCTCCTTCCCTAAAACCTGAAAACCCTACGGTTGATACATGTATACCTCTTCTTCCAAATCTCCATTGAGGAAGGCACTTTTCACATCCATCTGATGGACCTTCCAGCCATTTTGTGTTGCCATGGCTAGAACAAGACGAATGGTGCTCATCTTTGTTGTAGGAGCAAAGGTCTCCTCATAATCAATGCCCTCTCGCCGAGAGAACCCTTTTGCAACCAGTCGTGCTTTGTACTTGTCAAGTGTACCATCTTCCTTGTACTTGACCTTGTACACCCTTTTGCAGCCAATGGGCTTATTCCATGATGGAAGTGGTGTGAGATCCCAAGATTGATTTTTCATCAAACTCTCATGTTCAGCTGCCATGGCCTTTTCCCATTCAGGTCTCCCTCATGCTTCCTCGAACATCTGTGGCTCATAGATTTTTTGAATATTGGCCATAAGAGCAAAGTTGACTGTGTTTGTTCTATGTTTTCTCTTTCCTCTCGATGATCGTCCCTCGTTTATTTTGCCTATTCAAACATCTACAATGGTGTTGTGCCACCACTTGGGTCTCTTCTTGGGATCTTCCTCATCCAAGTCAGTATTGCCACCATGACTTCGACCACTTGTATTTGCATCATAAATTACTGGTCTGGGAGGCTTCTCATGCACATAATCTTCCCCCCCTCTAAGTCGAGCTACGTGAAGCTTGACACTTGAATCCTCGACCACTTTTTGCTGCTCAGTAATTCCGAACTTAGGAGAAGGCTGGAAAGGTCCAATCTCCTCATCAACAACAACAACTCTGCTGAAGCTCACCTTATCAATGTCAGTATCAACCAATCTGTAAGCCTTGTGAGTGTCACTGTACCTTGTAATCATCAACTTCTTTCTCTTTGGATCTAACTTGGTTCTCTTCTTAGTTGGAATCCAGGTGTAGGCAGTTGAACCAAAGACTTTAAGATGACTTACTTTGGGCCTTTCTTCCATATCATGCTTCCTCTGGGGTCTTCTGCTTCACTGCCATCGTGGGAGATCTATTCATCAGGTATATTATTGTGAACACTACCTCATCCCTAATTCTATTTGGAACATACTTGTTCTACAACATACACTTGGCCATCTATGTGATAGTACGGTTTCACCTCTCAACCACTCCATTTTGTTGTGGAGTGTAGGGTGTAGTATACTGCCTTTGGATCCCATGTTTAGTACAAAAGTTATTGAATTCTTTTGAGCAGAATTCCCCACCATTATCAGATCTACGAGAGGCAATATGACAACCTGACTCTTTCTCAACTAATGCTTTGAACTTTTGAAATTCATTAAACACGTCAGATTTTAATTTCAAAAAATACACCCACATTTTCCTACTGAAATCAATCAACAAACAGAAGGAAATACTTAGCATTGGTGATTGATGTTGTGTTCATTGGTCCACATATGTCTTGCATGAACCGGCTGAAGGATTCTTTGCGCTCTCCAAGCTTGTCCTTCATCAAGTGGCGTTCTATGTTGCTTCCCTGCCTGGCTAGCTACGGAAACTCCTTGGATCTTCTGCAAAATGTCCGGAAGCCCATTTACCAGTTTCTCTCGTGCCAACTGATAAAGGTAGGTCAAGTTGAGGTGTCCATACCTATATGATGCCATAGGGTACTGGTGTCAAATGCACTCTTAGCTGCTAGTGCATGCACTTTGACCTGTCCAATATTCACCAGTCTAAACAACCCGTGGTCCTCCACACCAAGCACAACAATCTTCTTGGTCTCACTGTCAACTATGTAGCATTTGTGATTGATAAAGTTGACATCTAGATGGGGGCAGTGCCTCATAATCTGACTGACTAAAAGTAGATTAAGCTCCATACCTGGCACCTAGTAAACATTGAGGAACATGAGCATTTTCCCTCCAAAGGAAATCTGCACATTTCTTGTGCCAACTATAGTATACTCTTCCCCACCACCGAAGATCATAGAATCCTTGGATGAATAAGGTGAATACTCTGTGAACCAATCCTGCATGTTGGTAAAGTGTTGTGATGCCCCTTAATCGATGAACCAAGCAAATGACCTGGACTGATCTGCTTGTGTCGTGGCCATGAATGCATAGAAGGTTGACTCCTCTTTCGTGTGCTCCGCGACTTGAGCCTTTTGCCGAGGCCCTCCCTGGTTGGATTTTGGATCTGCCAAACTTTTTTTGCAATGCTTTTTCATATGTCCTACCTTGCCACAGTAGTGATAGGTGATGGTCTTCATGCTCTTGGTTGCATCCTCACCATTGCCCTGACCATTCTTCTTTGCCCATTTGATTTTGCCCTTGACATTGGCTGCAAAGGCCAGTTCTGAACCCTCAATCTCACTGCTGCTACCAAACTGATTCTTCCATCTATCCTGTTGTAAGAGCTTATTGCACAACTCTCCAAACTTCAACTCAACATCTATAGCGGTGATGTTCAACATCTCTATGAAGTGTTCATAAGCAAGTGGTAAGCTTTTCAACGTGATTACCACCATGTCCTCTTCTTGCATCTTCAAGTCAGTGGCCTCCAATTGTTCTTGGATGTCCTTGATCTTGAGTAAGTGCTCTTGTAATGATGCACCCTCATTCATCATGATCGAAAACATGTTCTTCAAGAAGAAGACTCGACCCTTGTTTGATGTCTCGTGCAGATCTTTCAAATGCTTCCAAATTGTGGCGAAAGTCTTCCCGGTTTGAACCTCAGGAAGCATCTCATCTGTCACAAACAACTTGAGCATCATCATTGCTTCTCTGTCTTGTCCATCAAACTTGTCATGGTCTTTACTCGCAACATCAGGTCGGGTTGTCTTGTTGAGAACAATATCTGACAAACACCTGCACTAAAAAATTTCGAACCTCAAGGTTGAAGTTCAATGAACCTTGTGACATAGGTTCTAGCAGCTTCTCTCATACATGCATACTTTCTCTCTCGTGTTTCTTGTGTTTGAGTATCTTTCTTCTATTGCTGGTATTATGTTCACAACAATTGAAGAGGTAAATTTGCCTTATAAACCATAGCTATTTGGGACTTAGTACAAAGTAAGGTAATAGAGAAGCTTTTGCAAGATCCTAGCGAGAAAATGAGATTCTATCAATGTTAGGTAACCCAAAATGAGATTCTATCAATGTTAGGCAACCCATCGATCATTTACGCGGAACAGCAATACACCCAAGAAAAATCTCCATGCATAAAAGATGTAAGGCTAACCTGTCATCACCTAGCATTTGTAATAGGGAGATGGAAACATATAAATCAAGAAGAGCATCTATGCTTACTTTGCAAGCTAGGAGAATTGAGGATGAGGTGCATGTGATGCTGCATTGTCCTATATATGAGCAAGCACTCAATAAAGAGAGAAGATTTGAATAGTTTACGTAGCTTGTTTTGTTTTCCCACTAAACATGTAAGCAGCTACATTAAGGATGTTCTAGAACATCAAAATATGAGTATTGACAATTTACATATGGCTTGGAGAAATGAAATTATATTAAATGTCCAGGAATGACCAAAATAGGTCAATGGGATTGGGAAGAACAAAATTTGACAGTAGCAACAAGGAGTGCCTAGAGCATCTCCTAAGCAACCTAAAATCATAGGTAAACGAAAGGGAAGAAAGAAAGAAAGTCAAAGAATATATTATAAAATGTAAGGAAATGGGGAGGGATCTCAGAAAGGTACCTAGAAAGTGAAATAAAAAATACTCTAGAAGAATAGAGCATCCCAGTGACATCATGTCATGACAGGTCTTGTAAAAGCTTTCCAAGACTATGGAGGCCGAGGAAGAGCAACGTTCTAGCCAACATTAGAATTCGAAGAGGAGCCATCATCATCCACCACCACAAATATGCCAAGGTTGAGCCTGGTAATGTCTTCTTGAGGGGGGGGGAGATGAGGGCACTTGGCAGTACTATCCTGCCGTAAAAAGTTGGGAACCCTTTGTTGTAAGTCACCTAACATCCAAGGGCGACAAATCCCTTCGGGTAGGAAGAAACTTGGTAACGGGCATCTGTATGTGAGTTCTGTCCTGAGATAGAAAAGGTGGCAGCACCTTTACACCGAGTGTCGACAACAGTAAGACAAGGTGGCCTCACAGTAAATGGCAGCTAAGCTGCAGATACAATTCATGCAAACTTTATGGTATGCCTTTACTACATTCCCATAGGTTCTACAGGATCTGCAGAGGATGTAAATAAAAATGTTCTATTCTATTAATTCCTTCTCATGTTTGTTTCTGAAGTTAGAGTAGGTGGACCTCCTAGCGCTTTTTCTGCTTCTATAATGATTGAGTTCAAATAAGGTGTATGTGAAGTTTTAACTTGAAACAGGCTACCCTCTCTGGTTGGCACCACCTGAAAGGATAACCTCCACGTTTATCCTCGGCATTATAAATTATGTTAAAGTCTCCACAAAAGAACTATGGGCAATCAGTGAGATCATCAGTTAGCCAGTTCCACAAGCATAAGCTATCCTGAGGATGATTTGAGGCGTAAATATTCAGTACTTCAATTTGTTTTTTGTTATTGATACAAAGGATCATCTAGATTAGCCTAGATCCTGGGTCAATCTCATATTTGTTCATAGAATTTGCAAGTCTTTGATCATTCTGGCTTGCTAATGGCTAATCTACTCCCTTTCTCATGGTTGGAAGTAAAATATTCATAGTAAGGCTACGAGCATTTCAAGGCTGTCTTCACCTTAAACCCAACACATCCAACTTGGAACACAAAAGGCCAAGTTTGGTGATTGAAGTCCTCACCCTTCACATCCACAAGGTGAGACTGCAAGATGGACAACTGTGGAAGACGGATGTAGGTGGCATCTCAGCAAGCCATGTTTTTTAAGTAATATTATTAAAATGCTAATCTTGGTAACTAAATGTCATTGCTTTGTACTAGAATGAGAATCTATTTAATATGCAAGTGGGGAAAATTGCTGTTTTGGCAATTATCCACCATGGTTTTCCATGATCATGATAACAAATGATTATATATTACAGGATATGCATTCTATTGCTCTTTTGTTATAAATTCCCTTTTTACCTTTGTGTTATCTTGACATCTGGTGTTTGTCTTGGTTTGGATGATTGTCTATTAGAGGCAAACAATGCATCTATTTTCTTTTCAATAAATATGAAATGAATTCTACCATTTGTTTCAAATGGAACTTTTAGCTGTTGTAAATTGGAATTGAAATTTAGTCACTTGTAAGTACCGAGAACATTCTACTGTTTATAACCAGTCATTTGCATTTGCGCAACTTAACGTTTGTCATTATCAAATATGAATGGATGGGAAAGAGAGTATATATGATCTTTTCCTTTTATATGGTGTTGCCAATAAGGAAATATATTTGGGAACTAACAGTTGTATTTGTTCATATGAAGCTGGATGCGGTTTCACTGGAGGCAGCATTCGATATTCTGCAGAGAAGTTCTAATACTTATATTGCAGTCCTCTTTTATGCATCTTGGTGTCCATTTTCAAAGCAGTGTAGACCCGTTTTCAATGTTTTGTCATCTATGTTTCCAACAATTCACCATGTTGCAGTGGAAGAGTCTGCTAGTAAGCCCAGGTAGGGATTGCGTAGTTATGAAATTATTTCCTTTGTTCTATTGTTTAACTCACTAGGCCCAGAAAGTCAGCATCGTGGACAATTTGCCTCATATGGAGTACATTCATTTGAGATAATAGTTGTAATCTGGATATCATCTGATATTTACAGTGTGCTTTCAAGATATGGAGTTCACAGCTTCCCGGCACTTTTTCTACAAAATCAGACATCAAGGGTGCGTTATCATGGATCAAGAAAGCTGGATTCTATCCTTCACTTCTACGAAAATATTACAGGTATCTGGAAATTGCTTGTGCTGTTAAAATCTTCTGAATTTATGTTTTTTCTTTTGGTTCACAAAGTTCCATTAACCAATAACTTCTCATTTCCATGCAGGTATTAAATCTATTTCTCCAGACTTTGCTACACAGGCAAGTGGCAGCAGCTTGAGAGGCCTTGATAGGGTCAAGGATGTTGAAAATGGAGTACATTGCCCATATTCGTGGGCAAAATCTCCAGAGAAGCTGCTGCAGCAGGATACATATTTGATACTAGCAATCCTGTTCCTGGTTTTGAGAATGCTTCACTTTCTATTCCCAAAGGTATTAATATGGCTGAAACGGGTTTGGAAGAGACACGTTTGGCCTGTAAATGGGGCAATTTTGAGAGAGAATCATCCGACGTTCATAGAGCAGATTTTGTACATTTTCAATGTTAATAGAATTAAGACTAGTCTGAAATTATGTAAGGGAAGAAACTTCCAAGAGGGAGCTATGAATGCAAGAGCATGGGCCTCAAAATCTTTAGCTTCCGTTTCTCTTGGTGAAGGCAGTTCAAGTAAAGTTGCTTCAATTAGTGAAGCTCATTAAGGACTTCGCAGGGGACTGAATTTTTGCTCGTGCACATAAGTCAGATCACCAAGGGAATACATGCTGTAATCAAAGATCAGACTGAAGTTAATCAAAGAGTTTCCATGGCCTAAGACCTCATTTCTTTTATTTTGTATACAAGGGTGGCATAGAGTCCCATGATTCTCTGTAAATTGTCTGCCTGCCTATCGTTAGAAACTAAGCAGGTTGAATCAGGATAATGAAGGTTTTAACTTCAAAATTGAGATTTTGAATGAATCACGACCCTAAGAATGGCACGTCTTCTCATGGCAGGCTGTTCAGGTGGTTCATCATGAATCTTCAGCCTTCATGGCGTTCTTTCCCTTGCTTTGAAGGTTTATCTTTGTAGCAGTTGTCTTGTGATTCTGTCTCTAGCAAGTCTTTCCCATGTGCCCCTTGGGTTTAATTCTTTATTTAGTTTCTATTATAATTTAGGTCTATTGTATATTCACTTCACTTCTTAGAGCAAAGATATTTTTTTGGGAATGATTCAATAATTCAGTTATGTGACGAACCTCCTTCCTTTGTGGTATATCAAATTATACTGGTAGTCTGTTGTATAACGTTGCATTTGGGAGTGTTGTACTCTCTTAAAGTAGAATGCGATACTCTCTTAAAGTAGAATGTGAGGCTCTCTCCATCTTCACTGCAAGTGTCTTTTTCCAGATTTTTTTGTTCTGGACACAGTATTCTTTTGCTAAATTGCCGCTTATACATGTAAATATTTACAGATTGTTCTACAAATGAGTAATTCCAGGCACAAAGGTCCAACTATTAGTATCTGATAGTTGGCTTAAGATACAGGTTTAGGGCAAAATCTATGCAGAGAGGGTACTGGGTATGGTCTTTAAAATATCTTACTGTCACTGATACACAATGAAATATGGAACTGTATGTAGAGAATACAATATTGCTCATAACGCAATATATATATATATATATATATATTCCTCGTTATGGGCAATATTGTACTCTCTGCATACATAGTTTAGTACACGCTTTTTTTTTTACGGGGAGTTGTGACTCCAAAATATATATATATATATATTCCTCTTTATGGGCAATATTGTACTCTCTGCATATATATAGTTTAGTACACGCTTTTTGTTTTTTCACGGGGAGTTATGACTCCATGCCATATTAAACTTGGTAAGCTTATTTTTTAACTAGATCCCTTATTCTCGATGCAGTAGTTGATGCAGTAGTTTAAACGTTCTATCCTTATTCTTATTCTCGAATCCTTATTCTTATTCTCGATGCAGTAGTTGATGCAGTAGTTTAAATGTTTTATCTTTTGGTTATTTTTTGGCAATTTTTTTCGTTTTATTTTGTCTGAAATCTGGTGATGAATGGTTGGATCTGTAGATTTGAGTGATTAAGTTTGTATAATCAGAGTGCTCCTGGGATTTTTCAGCACGCTGATTCTATTTATACATTCATAAATGCAATTTAAACAACAAAAAATAAAGATTTTGTCCAAATTATCAAAAATAGAGATTTTTTGATCAATTCTGGCAAAAAAAACCCAAAAAATAAAACGTTTAGACAAACCATTCTCTATAGAGTTTGAACATGTGTCTCAGCCATAAAAATCCAATACCTTTATAATGCTCTTGGTACATGTGGATATAAGGAGGAAATAAGGAGAGGACACGTTACAGGGACATCAACGTATTATCTCTGGTTCAACAGTTTTCGATATCCGTGGTTGCATGTGTTTAACAGCACTTCTTTTAATCTTGGGAATATTTTAGTTTTATTGACTACAATTAAGATATTAATTTGCATGTGTTTAACATCACTTTTTTTTGTTTTGATCTGGGGAATATTTTAGTTTTATTGACGATGATGTCAATGTGGTTATGTTTCTTAAGAAGATGATTAAGTTGTTTATAAAGTTTCTGTGTAGGCAGTCCTTACAGTGTAGATGTCAATGTGGTAATGTTATGTGGTTATGTTTGTGATATAATATTGATTGATGATTATCAGAGTTATATTGCATAGGTGATAGATTGAAGTAATATTAAATAGAAAATGATTTAAATTTAAACAAACGTAGTGGCAAAGCTGTTTATATTTTTTTTTGAAAATGTTTTAAGATATAATTTTATATGGTTCAAACTATAAATCTAATATTATAAATCTAATCATTTTGAATTGAAAATTAAATTTTATTATTATAAATTAAAAAAATTATAAGTTTAGTATTATAAATCTAATCATTTTGAATTGAAAATTAAATTTTATTATCATAAATTAAAAACATATGTAAATGACTTTTCTAATTTTATGGAAATTAAATTTAAATTACAACAAAGTGTTTTATAAAATAGGTCAAGTAATCATAAATAAAATAATTTATATTTTTATATAATTTTTTATAATTATAATCTATTTTTAAGGTCAAGGCCAAGCCACACCAAATTGGTGTATGAGATCCCCTTGTTTGTGGGATAAGGGACCCCTCTCCTTCCAGCATACATTCTCTCTCTACCCCCTCTCGATTTGAAAATGATTAATATTAATTTAATTTGAAATATATTAAGATTAAATTAAAAAAATTAGTATAACATTTAGAAATTGATTGAAAGTCAAAGTTATTAACTTATTTGACTTAAATTTAAACAAAAGAAAATAATGGCAAAGCTGCTTATACCTGTTTCTTGAAAATGTTTTAAGATATATTTCTATATGGTTCAAATTATAAGTCTAGTATTATATATCTGATCATTTTGAATTGAAAATTAAATTTTATTATTATAAATTAAAAACATATGTAAATGACTTGAAGAAATGTTATTTTTAACTTTAGGGAAATTAAATTTAAATTACAACAAATTGTTTTATAAAATAGGTCAAGTAATCATAAATAAAATAATTTATATTTTTATATAAATAATCAATATTAATTTAATTTGAAATATATTAAGATTAAATTTTAAAAATTAGTATAACATTTACAAACTGATTGAAAGTCAAAGTTATTTGATTTAAAATCCGAAAACATAGTGTTTTTATGTAATAGAATTATTTATGATCACTATAATCTCTTAATCAACATTGATTTAATAATATTTATTGAAGTATGATGTTGATTATTAGAATTTTAAATTTGATTTAAAAACTATCACAAATATATCTATAATACTTGTCATTTAAAATTTGATAAAATTTCAAGAGAATAATACTGAATATAATGAAATTAGATGACATAATGCATTGTTATAATGACTGTCATTTTAAACAAAATAAATTTCAGAATGTAGATTTTACATAGATTGACATATTCAGACTATTTATTTTGGTGGAACAATGTATAAAGGTTTTGTTCCCCATGTTTCGGGTGGACACTTCATCTATTATCAGGGGAGTTTCCCCCTTGATAATGGGTGAAGTGCTCACCAGAAACATTGAGATTAGGTAAAACACTTTTCACATCATCAGGGGAGAAA